>CALYLW010002501.1:0-44973 GCA_944989445.1 Ampullaceana balthica
GACTTGAATCTTTTACACTGTACTAGAATACTTCACACTGGACTTAAACATTTCAAACTGGACTGGATTATTTCAAACTGGACTTGAATCATTTACACTGGACTAGAATACTTCACACTGGACTAAAACATTTCACACTGGACTGTGTTGAATAGTAACTCAATATACTTTTGAGAACTGTTACTGTTAGAAGTTTAGGACCGTTGGGGGTAGGTGTTAGAACCAACCAACGCTACAGTTGACCTTGGGTCAAGCGAAGTAGTAGAACGTTACGCAAATGAGACCGTGATTGGTACCTCCTGGAAACAGTCCATCACGTGCCAAGAGGATGAGACGTAGGGTTTGACCAACCTGGTGAAAGTTGTCACATGCACCAGCCATGGGGCAAAGGTTCGCCCAATAGAATTGTTAGCAATGTAGGGCAGATGCTATGATGGCGTGGGTGAGCGATCCTTTATATACTGGGGAGAAACCATGAGGCATTCTCTTTCCCAGATACCACAGGTCACTCTGAGAATTTGGTTCTAGGGGCTAGACTGTGGGGAACAGAGCCTTGCTGAAGGGGTTCAGGTTTGTTAGACTTATAAGGATAGTCAAATGTATGTTAGAGTTAGATGTTATTATTCTTTTATGTATTGATTGATTGATGTATTGATATATTGTTAGTCGATATATGTATGTGCATTTGTATTTTCAGCAAGTACAGTAGGGTAGTGTACCTGCCTACTGTGAAGGAAGTACTGTAGGGTAGTGTTACCTGCCTACAGTGAAGGGAGTAACTTAGGGCTAGAGAAGCCAAGTGCAACATAGTGTTGAGGTGAGCACCAGATGTGCTCTACAGGCAAAAGTGGGAAGACGACCCTGAGCCGGACGAGAAGATACTGTTAGTAACATTGGAGCCAGCTGTCAGTCATTGAGTAACTGAGGGGCGTGGTGTTGATCGGCCTATCAGACGATGTGTGGGTTAAGCATCCCTGACCACTGAGGCGGAACACTGACTGACCCCGTTACCTGAGACAGTGTGTGAGGTCGGCAGATATATAGCGGAGCTGAGCCGAATCAAGGGATGTAGTATCCAATTGTGAACGTACCATATTTTAGATATTTTGTACCTGAATTATTATTGTCTACATTCTACATATTTTATACCCTATTCATTTTGTATATGTATATATTATCTATGTAAATAAATATTTCTCTCTGTTGTACACAGAGGTGTTAAGTGTCATTTATATGTGTTTAAGTATTGCAGTTCAAGATAGGTATTAATACTTAGCACTGGGGGCTAGAGCCATTAATTAATATTACCCTAGACAACTAGAGCCTAAGTACTCGGTGTCTAATTACCATATAGACAGCAGTCCTCAACAGACTGGATTATTTCAAACTGGACTGGAATATTGCACTCTGGACTAAGACATTTTAAACTGGAAAATTTCACACTGAACTAAAACATTCATCTTTGGACTTGATTATTTCACACTGGACTAAAACCGTTCACACTTGACTGGACTATTTAACACTGGAATAAAACATTTCACAGTGGACTTGAATACTTCACACTGAACTATAACATTTTACACTTGACTTGATTATTTCACACTGGACTGAAACATTTCACACTGAAATGGAATATTTCACACTGGACAGGAATATTTTACACTGGTCTGGAATATTTCGCACTGGACTAAAACATTTCACCCTGGAGTTGAATATTTCACACTGGAATAAAACATTTAACACTGGACTTGAATATTTCACACTGGAGTAAAACATTTAACACTGGAATTGAATATTTTAGACTGGACAGAGATCTTTTACACTTGATTGTAATATTTCAAACTGAACTAAAACATTCATCTTTGGACTTGATTATTTCATGCTGGACTAAAACATTTCACACTGGACTAGAATATTTCACACTGGACTGAAATATTTCATACTTGACTAAAACATTTCACACTGGACTGAATTATTTCAAACTGGACTGGAATATTTCACTCTGGACTAAAACATTTCAAACTGGAGTTGAATATTTTACACTGGACTGAAATCTTTCACATTGGACTGGAATATTTCACACTTGAATAAATTATTTCACAGTGGACTTGAAAATTTCACACTGGAATAAAACATTTCACAGTTGACTTTAATACTATACACTGTACTAAAGCATTTCACACTGGACTAAAGCATTTCACACTGGACTGGAATATTTCTCACTGGACTAAAACATTTAACACTGGAATTTAATATTTTACACTGGACAGGGATATTTTACACTGGGCTGGAATATTTCAAACTGAACTAAAACATTCCACTTTGGACTTGATTATTTCAAGCTGGACTGAAACATTTCACAATGGAATGGAATATTTCACACTGGACTGAAATGTTTCACACTGGACTAAAACATTTCACACTGGACTGGAATATTTCACTCTGGACTAAAACATTTCAAATTGGAAATGAAAATTTCTAACTGGACTAAAACATTTAACACTGGAGTTGAATATTTCGCACTGGAACAATGAGATAATTTATTTCTTCCAACTGGTGCATTGAGATATTTTACTTCTTCCAACTGATGTATTGAGATATTTCATTTCTTCCAACTGGTGCATTGCGATATTTCATTACTTCCAACTACTTCATTGAGATATTACATTTCTTCTAAGTGGTGTATTGAGATATTTCATTTCTTCCAACTTCTACACTGAGATATTTTATTTCTTCCAACTGTTGCATTCAGATATTTCACTTCTTCCAACTGATGCATTGAGATATTTCACTTCTTCCAACTGATGCATTGGAATATTTCATTTCTTCCAACTAGTGCATTGACAATTTCATTTCTTCCAACTACTGCATTGAGATATTTCATTTCTTCCAACTGGTGCATTGAGATATTTCATTTCTTCTAACTTGTGTATTGAGATATTTCAATTCTTCCAACTACTACACTGAGATATTTTATTTCTTCCAACTGGTGCATTGAGGTATTTCATTTCTTCCAACTGGTGCATTTAGAATTTCATTTCTTCCAACTACTACATTGAGATTATTTCATTTCTTCCAACTACTACATTGAGATATTTCATTTCTTCCAACTACTACATTGAGATATTTCATTTCTTCCAACTACTTCATTGAGATATTTCATTTCTTCCAACTACTACAGTGAGATATTTCATTTCTTCCAACTGATGCTTTGAGACATTTCATTTCATCCCGCTACTACATTGAGATATTTCATTTCTTCCAACTACTACATTGAGATATTTCACTTCTTCCAACTGATGCATTGAGACATTTCATTTCTTTCAACTACTATTCATTCTACATAAGGAAGAAAATCAGAAACCCCGAGCCTGGTGCTCTTCATGGGTCTTCCTGGAAGACCCCCCCCCAGCTATATGGCCCCCTCCCCCAGAAAAGGACGTGACTGCTGGGAAGACCCCCCCGGAGAGGTCGCTTCTGAAGCGGCCACCTGGGCATCCAGGACAGATAGTCGAAAATGCCTCCCACTAAGTCAACTACTACATTGAGATATTTCCTTTCTTCCAACTACTACATTGAGATATTTCATTTCTTCCAACTACTAAATTGATATATTTTATTTCTTCCAACTGGTGCATTGATATATTTTATTTCTTCCAACTGGTGCATTGATATATTTTATTTCTTCCAACTGGTGCATTGATATATTTTATTTCTTCCAACTGGTGCATTGATATATTTTATTTCTTCCAACTGGTGCATTGATATATTTTATTTCTTCCAACTACTACATTGAGATATTTAATTTCTTCCAACTATTATATTGAGATATTTCACTTCTTCCAACTGTTATATTGAGATATTTCACTTCTTCCAACTGTTATATTGAGATATTTCACTTGTTCCAACTGATGCATTGAGATATTTCCTTTCTTCCAACTGATACATTGAGATATTTTATTTATTCCTCTTACTACATTGAGATAATTCATTTCTTCCAACTACTACATAGAGAAATTTCATTTCTTCCAACTGGTGCATTGAGATATTTCACTACTTCCAACTACTACATTGAGATATTTCATATCTTCTAACTTGTGTATTGAGATATTTCATTTCTTCCAACTACTACACTGAGAAATTTTATTTCTTCCAACTGGTGCATTGAGATATTTCATTTCTTCCAACTGGTGTATTGAGAATGTCATTTCTTCCAACTACTACATTGAGATTATTTCATTTCTTCCAACTACTCGTGAATGTACATTCTCTTTTGGGTCTAGCCGCTAGGCTCTTAAGACCCGGTTTATTTTATCGCAAGCGAGCCTCATCAAGCGGGCATCGCCGTAGAGGTAACCCTTTGCAGGTACCGTTACTTCGTCTTCCAAACCCCCGCACAGCTCGGGGCACTCTTCGAGTACGTGTGCCACCGTCTCTTCCGGGTGGCCACACAGCCGACAGGCCAGTTCCCTTCTAGTGTTAAACTTGTACAAGTAGCTTCGTGTGGGACAATGTTCAGTTCTCATTCTAGTTATGAGCGTCTGATTGCTACGTCCAATTTTCCACCAGGAATCGCTTTTGATCGGTCGCGGCATGTACTGGAATACTTTTCTGGCCGTGCTTCCAGATGCCCAGCCCTGTAGCCATTTCTCTCGGAAATGGTCCTTAAGCCACGATCTGACCCCCAGCTGGGTCATCGGGCGATCGGGTTGGGGCTGAGCTGAACCTTCTCTCGCTAACTTATCGACCCTGTCTGAATGAGGCTCGCCACTGTGCCCAGTGATGTACTGAAGGACTACTTTTCCGCCTCGTGCTAGGATTTCACCTACTGTTTCCAAAATGACACTGACCGTTTTCGTCTCCAGAGAGGATCGACCCACGGTCTCGAGCGAAAACCTTGAGTCGGTGAAAACTACGACGGTCGGGAAAACCTTTCTTCTTGCTAGACGTCGGCGCACTTCCTTCAAACCCTTGCAAATCGCCTCCAGTTCGGCGTCGTGACTACTGTTTGCGGATCCGCACGGCCCTGACAGTTCGATACTGTCGGGTCCAGGTTGAGGGTATTGAATTAACACGCCGTATCCACTTCTGCCATCCTTGAAACGCGAGCCGTCCGTAAAGACTTTTACCACACTATCGCCATAAGCTTCGATTGTCTTCAGAGTCTCGTCTCGCTGGAGCTCGACGGGACTGGCTTTCGTCACCGCTGTATTTGCCAGTGTCAAACGTAGTTCAGGCAAGTCCAACTACTAAATTGAGATATTTCCTTTCTTCCAACTACTACATTGAAATATTTCATTTCTTCCAACTACTAAATTGAGATATTTCATTTCTTCCAACTGGTGCATTGAGATATTTCTTTTTTCCAACTAGTGCATTGAGATATTTCATTTTGTCCAAACAGTACATTGAGATATTTCATTTCTTCCAACTGGTGTATTGAGAATGTCATTTCTTCCAACTACTACATTGAGATTATTTCATTTCTTCCAACTACTCGTGAATGTACATTCTCTTTTGGGTCTAGCCGCTAGGCTCTTAAGACCCGGTTTATTTTATCGCAAGCGAGCCTCATCAAGCGGGCATCGCCGTAGAGGTAACCCTTTGCAGGTACCGTTACTTCGTCTTCCAAACCCCCGCACAGCTCGGGGCACTCTTCGAGTACGTGTGCCACCGTCTCTTCCGGGTGGCCACACAGCCGACAGGCCAGTTCCCTTCTAGTGTTAAACTTGTACAAGTAGCTTCGTGTGGGACAATGTTCAGTTCTCATTCTAGTTATGAGCGTCTGATTGCTACGTCCAATTTTCCACCAGGAATCGCTTTTGATCGGTCGCGGCATGTACTGGAATACTTTTCTGGCCGTGCTTCCAGATGCCCAGCCCTGTAGCCATTTCTCTCGGAAATGGTCCTTAAGCCACGATCTGACCCCCAGCTGGGTCATCGGGCGATCGGGTTGGGGCTGAGCTGAACCTTCTCTCGCTAACTTATCGACCCTGTCTGAATGAGGCTCGCCACTGTGCCCAGTGATGTACTGAAGGACTACTTTTCCGCCTCGTGCTAGGATTTCACCTACTGTTTCCAAAATGACACTGACCGTTTTCGTCTCCAGAGAGGATCGACCCACGGTCTCGAGCGAAAACCTTGAGTCGGTGAAAACTACGACGGTCGGGAAAACCTTTCTTCTTGCTAGACGTCGGCGCACTTCCTTCAAACCCTTGCAAATCGCCTCCAGTTCGGCGTCGTGACTACTGTTTGCGGATCCGCACGGCCCTGACAGTTCGATACTGTCGGGTCCAGGTTGAGGGTATTGAATTAACACGCCGTATCCACTTCTGCCATCCTTGAAACGCGAGCCGTCCGTAAAGACTTTTACCACACTATCGCCATAAGCTTCGATTGTCTTCAGAGTCTCGTCTCGCTGGAGCTCGACGGGACTGGCTTTCGTCACCGCTGTATTTGCCAGTGTCAAACGTAGTTCAGGCAAGTCCAACTACTAAATTGAGATATTTCCTTTCTTCCAACTACTACATTGAAATATTTCATTTCTTCCAACTACTAAATTGAGATATTTCATTTCTTCCAACTGGTGCATTGGGATATTTCTTTTTTCCAACTAGTGCATTGAGATATTTCATTTTGTCCAAACAGTACATTGAGATATTTCATTTCTTCCAACTGGTGTATTGAGAATGTCATTTCTTCCAACTACTACATTGAGATAATTTCATTTCTTCCAACTACTCGTGAATGTACATTATCTTTTGGGTCTAGCCGCTAGGCTCTTAAGACCCGGTTTATTTTATCGCAAGCGAGCCTCATCAAGCGGGCATCGCCGTAGAGGTAACCCTCTGCAGGTACCGTTACTTCGTCTTCCAAACCCCCGCACAGCTCGGGGCACTCTTCTAGTACGTGTGCCACCGTCTCTTCCGGGTGGCCACACAGCCGACAGGCCAGTTCCCTTCTAGTGTTAAACTTGTACAAGTAGCTTCGTGTGGGACAATGTTCAGTTCTCATTCTAGTTATGAGCGTCTGATTGCTACGTCCAATTTTCCACCAGGAATCGCTTTTGCTCGGTCGCGGCATGTACTGGAATACTTTTCTGGCCGTGCTTCCAGATGCCCAGCCCTGTAGCCATTTCTCTCGGAAATGGTCCTTAAGCCACGATCTGACCCCCAGCTGGGTCATCGGGCGATCGGGTTGGGGCTGAGCTGAACCTTCTCTCGCTAACTTATCGACCCTGTCTGAATGAGGCTCGCCACTGTGCCCAGTGATGTACTGAAGGACTACTTTTCCGCCTCGTGCTAGGATTTCACCTACTGTTTCCAAAATGACACTGACCGTTTTCGTCTCCAGAGAGGATCGACCCACGGTCTCGAGCGAAAACCTTGAGTCGGTGAAAACTACGACGGTCGGGAAAACCTTTCTTCTTGCTAGACGTCGGCGCACTTCCTTCAAACCCTTGCAAATCGCCTCCAGTTCGGCGTCGTGACTACTGTTTGCGGATCCGCACGGCCCTGACAGTTCGATACTGTCGGGTCCAGGTTGAGGGTATTGAATTAACACACCGTATCCACTTCTGCCATCCTTGAAACGCGAGCCGTCCGTAAAGACTTTTACCACACTATCGCCATAAGCTTCGATTGTCTTCAGTCTCGTCTCGCTGGAGCTCGACGGGACTGGCTTTCGTCACCGCTGTATTTGCCAGTGTCAAACGTAGTTCAGGCAAGTCCAACTACTAAATTGAGATATTTCATTTCTTCCAACTACTACATTGAAATATTTCATTTCTTCCAACTACTAAATTGAGATATTTCATTTCTTCCAACTGGTGCATTGAGATATTTCTTTTTTCCAACTAGTGCATTGAGATATTTCATTTTGTCCAAACAGTGCATTGAGATATTTCAATTCGTCCAACTAGTGCTTTGAGATATTTCATTTTTAATTTGCGAAAATATTTTATTTAACGATTTCTTTAAAACTTTTTAATTAAACTTTTGAAACTAATTTTATTTAATTTGTTTGTTTGTTTTAGTTAAAGTTTTACCTTGAAAACTTCCATCTTTAAATTATTGCACGATCTGAATTGCTTTTTAGAAACGAATGTTCATTAAAGATCATTTTCTTGCACTATGTTATACTTTTTTTTAATTGAAAGTAGAAAAAAAAGATACACACTGTCATAGCGGCATGATCCAAACTGTCATAGCGGATTGATGCACACTGTCATAGCGGCATGATCCAAACTGTCATAGCGGATTGATGCACACTGTCATAGCGGCATGATGCACACTGTCATAGCGGCATGATCCAAACTGTCATAGCGGATTGATGCACACTGTCATAGCGGATTGATGAACACTGTCATAGCGTTCTGGTGCACTATGATCTCAAGTGTCCCGAGTGGTGGCGCCTTTCACTTACAGTAGTAAATTTATAACATACAAACAGAGTATGAGTTAGCCTGACAGGACGTAACAAAACAGCGAACGTTTCGAAAGAGCCTTCCTCAACGAACAAATAGTACACACATAAATCGAATATAACTAAAGAATAAGAAAAAAACTTAGCTGCGGTGAAATCCAATTAGTCCAGTAGAGACTTACAGTACAATGCCACACTCTAATATCAAGGTCTTGAACAACTTTGAAATATAATAATATAATATTTGGCCTTCAAAAACAGTCGATATTTATTTGGTTGTTGCATCTCGTTTCTAGGTTTGATAAAATATTTCATTATTTATTTATTTATTTTATTATGATTATAAATTATTTATTGTTATTATTTTTGTGTTGAAATATGTTTTTTGTTTATGTATGCCATTAAATCTGAGACATAAATGACATTTGAGAACCACTTTACTGGTTGAAATTTGGGAAGATTAACTCAACTCATTGATTTTGTTTTTTTAATGAGTCTTTCATGCCCCTCCTACAAGTCCCATCCGTTTCTACTATACCCTGGTGTGTAGCAGCTTACCATCTGAGGGCGAGTTGGAGTCAACGACTCTAATAACCCATGATTGCCTCGTAAAACATGAGCTTCTGATGTGCTAAACATCGTCCAACACTTTCAGTCATTTCATGGCTTTGTTTTGAACTTTGACCTTTTTTAACCACGTTTTTATTAACTCACTTTCGTTCCTGTTTGTTTGTCTGTCCACAATTTTTTCAAATCTGCCAACGTAAAATTAAACCACTTATGATGGTCCTAGAGAGCTCATAATTTTACCACAGATAGATCTTGGATGACAATGCATTGTATCAAAATTTCAGATCGATCAAATGTACCGTTATTAAATTATTGAACTTTTTAGTTTATCCAAATATAAGTCAATGTATTATCGGTCTGCTATTTTTGTTCACGTGCCAACTCAATTAACCCCGTGACCTCACGTTGGGCGGCGCTTATGAGGTGTTTGATAAAATAAATAGAGGTAAAAAAAATATTTTTAAAAGGGGAGTTAAATCATTGAAGAAAATTGAATAAGAAAGCAGTCTTAATATGAATTAGTGTAGTGTTTTCAATTGATAAGCATTGGTGTTTGTCCATATGTTTGTATTTGTTTTGTTGGGTCTAAAATGCCTCACCTCCACGCGGTTAGACCTGACAATCCATAAAATATGGAAACCATGTAGGCAACTTTGTATTTAATGAATGTTCTTATGTACAATAAAAGTAATATATACTCTATGATTTTACCCATAGACTAAAAAGAGTAAAAATAAATATACGTAAAATACGTTTTTATAAGTGGACTGAACAGAACAAAATAGTTTCAAACTTATAACTTTAAGTACTTTCATTTGATATGACTAAATACTATTTATTCTTTGGGTGGTGTTCAAAATGACTTGTCTCTTTACATGTGTACAAGAAACAAATTTATATTTTGAGTCATTGCTGATACAGACATGTTTTTAAATTTTCTACTAATGTCATATATAAAATCGGCCTTCATGTCTTATAAGTGCGTGTGACTTTACGTACGCGAACAGCTTTACATCTTTTACGTTTCTTAAAAAAAATGTTGTTTGTTTTTATACCATTCATTTGAAATGTTTGCTTTACACAGCTCATCTTTTACGTTTCTTAAAAAAAATGTTGTTTGTTTTTATACCATTCATTGAAATGTTTGCTTTACACAGCTCATTGGATTTCATGTTGATCTTTATACACACGTATAGAACCAGGACCTTAAGAAAGTTAACAACAATAAACATGAGTGTCGTTCAGTAGTACGCTCCATCTTTTACAGTTTATAGCCTTACAGATTTACAGTTTATAGCCTTACAGATTTACAGTTTATAGCCTTACAGATTTACAGTTTATAGCCTTACAGATTTACAGTTTATAGTTTATAGCCTTACAGATTTACAGTTTATAGTTTATAGCCTTACAGATTTACAGTTTATAGTTTATAGCCTTACAGATTTACAGTTTATAGCCTTACAGATTTACAGTTTATAGTTTATAGCCTTACAGATTTACAGTTTATAGCCTTACAGATTTACAGTTTATAGCCTTACAGATTTACAGTTTATAGCCTTACAGATTTACAGTTTATAGTTTATAGCCTTACAGATTTCCCATTGCGTGAAGCAACATCGAGCCAAAACAAAACCGAGGTTCTGGCGAGGTTCGAACTCGCGACATTCTGCGTGTAAAGCAGACGTGATAACCACTACACCACAGAACCACACTGAAGACAATTTATCAGAAAAGCAGACAATTATCATTTAGGATATTTAAAGATCATTTTGTAGATTTGAAAAGAGAGATTTCCTACCATCACTTACACAGTAACGTCAAATATACAATTTCTCTTTAAAAATACCTCATCATTTCTTCAAAGAGCGGACGATAAAAGTTCTAAGTATTTTAAATGCAAAAAATTCAATAACTCCTCCCAGAACTCGCGATATAAAGGCAACTGAGTGAAATATTTTATTTGACAGTCTTTATTGCGCTTGGGTGTTACGGACTATAGTGTTAGTGACTATAGACTATTGACTATAGTGGCTATAGACTATTGACTATAGACTATAGTGACTATAGACTATTGACCATAGCATTATTTATTGAATCAGTGTTCATTGAGTCACTATTTATGTCTTTGCGACATTTATTATTATTAATATACGTATTAGTCTTTCACCGAGATTATAAAATTTCAATACCTGTTGTCAAGATAATATTGTAAGCGTATTGATTCACCATGAGCTGGGCCTCATCTACGCTGTTGTTTGGGGCTAAGGTGGTGGGGGCTATGCTTGCGTAGCCCACAGTGCGTGTTTTCAAGGTAGGTAAATCGGGAACGTAAATAAATAATGGGAAATTTATTTACAACAACTGATCAAACGCACCCGAAGCACGTACAGATCGCTAATCAAGTTTCTATATCAGTCAAAGAAAATCTCATGCACTACAAGTATACTTTGCCGTTTCTGAAGCGAGAGGAAAAAAATTAACCTTTGATTTACGGTCAGTCTTCTAAACGGTAAATGCTCATTAATAAAGAATTTCTTTTCTAATTGTTCATATTTTAATTTTTTCTTTACATTTAGGTGGTCATGGGTTCGAATCCTTGTGAAGGCAAGGATTTGTTCCCCGGGCCTAGAGCGTCCCTGAGTCCACCCAGCTACGAATGGGTACCTAACATTATTTAGGGAAATAAAGGTGGCTGGGTAATGCGTGGAACCCTTATAGCCGAGGCAGGAGCGTCTGTATAGATAAGACAAGATAAGGCAACTCTTAAATCAACGCGGAGATGGGGTCTTCAGCGATATAACATTAAAGTGTTGAAACTCAGAGGTGGACCTCATAGCCACACACTGATACACAGATACACATACACAAACACACACATACACACACAAACAAACACACACACACACAAACACACACAAACTTTTGTTCAATGGGTCAGCCCCACCTCTCTGACCTTGTCAGTTTGATCCAGTGGTCTAGGTCAGTGCTTCTCAAACTTTTTAGTATGGCGGACCGGCAGGAATTTTTTCCATTGCACCAGGGACCGTTGCACTATTTTCCCTGCACTGACAATTTTTTCTGTCGTTTTTTGAGAACATCTGCGGACCGGCAGCGGATGGCCCACCACTTTGAGAAGCACTGGTCTAGGTGGACGGTTACAAAATGTAATATTGGTCACATTCACATACAAACCTCAGGTCACATTTCATTAACAAAAACATACAAACATGTTAAATAATTTTAAAATCATTTTTCAGATTTGTCTCAATTCAATTCTAAACCTACAAAATCTTCTACATTAACAATGGTCTGCACTTCTACGCTGCATTTGAACAACAACCTTGAACAAATGACTTTAATATACTTTTTTATTTTAAAGATATTTTTGGCGTGCAACATTAAATGACACAACATTAAATGACACAAAATTAAATGACACAACATCAAATGACACAACATTAAATGACACAACATTAAATGACACATCATTAAATGACACAACATTAAATGACGCAACATTAATTGATACAACATTAAATGACACAACATTAAATGACACAACATCACAGTGTTTGGCTTGATTTCATCTTTTTATTTAGCAACAAATAAATACACATTTAAATTTGTTGTTGATTTTATTTAAAGGATAACGTTAAGTCACAGCGTACTGCACAGAAGAATCATTTTTTTTTAATTGGTCGCACAATTGAATAAACAAATATGCCACACATCCTGATTTGCCTGGCTATTCAAACAATAAAAATAATTTTGTTTTGTTTTATCATTAATTTTATTTATTTTCATGAAACAAATACAGACAAACAAATGTTCAAGCTATCAAATTTTTTAATAATTAAAAAGGGTATTTAAAATGTCTTCGCTTTGCAACAAACATTTTTTTTATATTTTAATTCACGATATAAATAGGTTTTACAAACAACCCCCGCCCGCGCCCGCCGCCCCAACCCTCACGTCCAACAGAACCATCCTTGGAATACGCCAGGTCCAGTTAGATAAAAGTGTGAGAAAAATTGAATAAGCGTTTGGTCTCACCGAACTCAGTAAGCCTGTTGACTTTATCACCTTTCCAAAAGCGCCAGACACCGTGGGACGCCGAGATTCGTGTTGAGATAATGTTGACTTCAATTAACCCTTGAGTGCTACACCTCAGTTTGTTGAGACGACGCACCATTAATCACACGGCAGAGTTGTTGCCGTTTGTTTTATTTCTTGTTGGCTTTGTTTTTTCCCGAAATGGCGGCCTCCGGTTTCAAAATCTATCTCTGATTCGGGGTTGGAATATTTTGTGTGTGCTAAACCCTGTTGTAATTTGACAATGTTAACTTAATTTTAAAAGGTTCTTAAAATATTTTTTCAGTTTTAAAAAATAAAACTTTATTAAATCTTTATAACTATAGGATTTGTTCCCGGTGCAAAGGGTGACCCTGAGTCAAACCTAGCTTTGAATGGGCACCTAATACTCGTTTAGCAATCAAAGGCGGCTGGGTAATGCGTGGAACCCTCTTAGCCATCACCCGTGAACGCTGCGTCCCTTGCCAAAACACCGACATGTTCTGTGGACGCAATAATCTTCTGCATAGAAGGAGCATCTGTATTGATAAGACAAGACATATGTTGAAAAATTATGTAAAGTTAAATAGAATTTAATTTTTTTTAAATGTTTAAAGGTTAGAATGAAAATAATTTTCAAAGTGACATTAAATGTCAATACTTATTTCATCATCATCAGTCCCGTGACCGTTGTCGCCCTCTTCGCCGCCCCCCTTCTACTTATTTAGGTGACAACGATTAAAAGAGTGAGGAGGGAGTGGATGGGTGATCTTTGCCATAAAGTTTGCAGTTTGCCAAGAAGTCGCCCATTGATATTAAGGACAAAGTCCTACCTGGGTTGAAATGTCCCTTTAAGTGCCACCCACCTTTCCCCAATGTAAGATAAGAGTGATGCATCTATAGGCAGGATATGCAGATCAGCTGTCGTTAAACTATGATATTTTAAAGCAGGGGTGGTCAGACCTGTACTAAATGAGATACATTTTTAAAAATAATAATGTTGAGAGCTGCATTGAAGCAGTGTGACCCCACTGGCAATGAAAAGTTCCTTTATGATATATTTTTAAAATTATTTTGTATCGGAATTTTCACATTTGCACGATTCAATTGTTATAACACTTATCGTTGTTGAAGAAATATATGCGTTAAAGTTATACAATTAAAAAATATTTCAATATATAAAATTTATGAATAGAAACATACTGCATATGGATTCATGATTATAGTTATCATTGATTGTTATTATTCTGCTGAGAAGCCTTTCTAATATGTTTCTTTAAATCTGGTTGGTAGCTAGTACTTGATGTGCGAATAAAGTCGTTTAGCATGAGCAATATTCCGAGCGATGGCATAACTTCCTTAAGTTGAAGTGACAGAAAAGCAGCGTCTGCTGCTGACACATTCCAGAATTTAACTCCGCAATTTTGATTTTTCTTAATTCAGATCAAGTCCAAATTATTTTCAACACTTTGTTTTGGTTTACATTTTTTTTAAATTCATTAATTTTAATATCATATTTAAAACAAAAAGTTTTAATATCATAAATTGTTTGGGAGCATAAATTTAATCCCAGAGGATCAGCGTTGAACTTGAACTCAAGCCCCAAAAACATTTTCCAGATCTAACCCTCCGTGACATAAAATTTAATGTGAAGAAAGCCCCCCCCCCTCACAACTATTGAGTAAAGTAATGCAGTACAGATATTCACATTGGTAGGTTCATCGTTAAAGCACGTCGTATAGAATAAAAGATAAACAATTCTCTATAAGCTAATCATAAATGTCTTTTTTAAAATTATTTAAAAGTTCCGATCCTTCTTCTATATTTTTAAAAACAACAATAACCCATGTTGAACGTTAGCATCAATGCTCCGTGCCGATATATCGTTTAGGTTCATGGTGTATACGGTCGTGAAGATACTCTTTACTACATGGAGCATTCTTTTAGCACAGAGAATTATGGAAACTGAGTAAGAGGAGAGAACTCACCAAAAAAGACTCTCAATTTGTTCTTAATGTTTACTTCTCTTTGCGTCTGTAGTTGATTGAAATGTTAAGTAGGAATTCATACAATCTTAATTGTGAGCATCGCTGTCCACTGTCTCAGACAGCTGATTACTGTCTCAGACAGCTGATTACTGTCTCAGACAGCTGATTACTGTCTTAAACAGCTGATTACTGTCCACTGTCTCAGACAACTGATTACTGTCCACTGTCTCAGACAGCTGATTACTGTCTTAGACAGCTGATTACTGTCCACTGTCTCAGACAGCTGATTCCTGTCTTAGACAGCTGATTACTGTCTTAGACAGCTGATTACTGCACACTGTCTCAGACAGCTGATTACTGTCCACTGTCCACTGTCTCAGACAGCTGATTACTGTCCACTGTCCACTGTCTCAGACAGCTGATTACTGTACACTGTCTCAGACAGCTGATTACTGACCACTGTCCACTGTCTCAGACAGCTGATTACTGTACACTGTCTCAGACACCTGATTACTGTCCACTGTCTCAGACACCTGATTACTGTCCACTGTCTCAGACACCTGATTACTGTCCACTGTCTCAGACAGCTGATTACTGTCCACTGTCTCAGACAGCTGATTACTGTCCACTGTCTCAGACAGCTGATTACTGTCCACTGTCTCAGACAGCTGATTACTGTCCACTGTCTCAGACAGCTGATTACTGCCCACTGTCTCAGACAGCTGATTACTGTCCACTGTCTCAGACAGCTGATTACTGTGCACTGTCTCAGACAGCTGATTACTGTACACTGTCTCAGACAGCTGATTACTGTCCAATGTCTCAGACAGCTGATTACTGTCCACTGTCTCAGACAACTCATTACTGTCCACTGTCTCAGACAGCTGATTACTGCCCACTGTCTCAGACAGCTGATTACTGTCCACTGTCTCAGACAGCTGATTACTGTGCACTGTCTCAGACAGCTGATTACTGTACACTGTCTCAGACAGCTGATTACTGTCCAATGTCTCAGACAGCTGATTACTGTCCACTGTCTCAGACAGCTGATTACTGTACACTGTCTCAGACAGCTGATTTCTGTCCACTGTCTCAGACAGCTGATTACTGTACACTGTCTCAGACAGCTGATTACTGTACACTGTCTCATACAGCTGATACTGTCCACTGTCTCAGACAGCTGATTACTGTACACTGTCTCAGACAGCTGATTACTGTCCACTGTCTCAGACAGCTGATTACTGTCCAATGTCTCAGACAGCTGATTACTGTCCACTGTCTCAGACAGCTGATTACTGTACACTGTCTCAGACAGCTGATTACTGTCCACTATCTCAGACAGCTGATTACTGTCCACTGTCTCAGACAGTTGATTACTGTCCACTGTCTCAGACAGCTGATCACTGTCCACTGTCTCAGACAGCTGATTACTGTATATAGAATGGGACTGCAATAAAGCTTTTAAATAAAATACAAAATACACAAACAAATTGTGCAATGAAAACAATAAATTTGAGCTTTATTTTTAGACTGATACGACAGTAAACGTTTCGGCTAATGCCTTCATCAGTACAACATAAAATACATTCTTACAATACTTACATAAGTAATAATAATATTCTTACAACATATTTTATTTTAAAATATTTATGTTAAATAAAAAGAAAGGAAAAACAAAAACAAACATGGACACAGGATATAGCAAAAAGGGGGAAGTATCCAAAGTTACAGTAAAAACCACAACGGGAACAAGATTATGCAGTTAAGTAAAATTATGAATTTGGTTAATTCCATATGGAGCCAACGTACCAAATCTTTTTATGAGTCTATTTTCCATGTGGACTCTATCATGGGTATTGCTTGCATATAAAATACCAGTTACTACAATATCTGATATGCCGTTATGGTCAACACTGTTAAAATGTTTAGAAACAGGACATTGAGCCTGTTTATTTATATTATACAGGTGTTCTCTAAACCGATCTCCAAGACGACGACCAGTCTCACCCACGTAAATTTTATTACACCTCTTGCAGAGAATTGCATAAATCACGTTGCGACTTGTGCAAGTGAATCCATCTTTTATTAAGAATTTTTCAAGAGGGAAAGAAATGTTGTTAATTTCCATCACATATGGACAAGTATTGCAACGGTTACGGTTGCAACCTTTTGTTCCAATATGTGCTTTCATTGTGGGAAGGTGACTTCTTACAAGAATATCTCTGAGGCTTCTATCTCTCCGGAAAGCAAAAAGAGGAGGCTTTTTGAAGACCTGCTGAGTTAGAGGGTCAGCCATAAGGATTGGTCGGTTTTTGAGAATCACCTGGCGGGCTTTAAAATTATGAGGGTGAAAAGTTAAAATAAATTTTGATCGATCACATTGATCAGAAACAGATGATTTAAATGTATCCTGTCTGGTCATGCCTTTAATTCGATTGACAGCGGATATTAAAACTGTTTCCGGGTATGACCTTCTTCGAAAAAAATCCAGCATTTCATTACTTTTCTCCAAAAAGTCTGCCTCATCACTGCAGAGTCTTTTAAGTCTCAATAGTTGCGAAAATGGAATAGCGTTCTTACATGATTGAGGATGGGACGATGTGTACATAAGGAAACTATGGCTATCTGTAGACTTGTAAAATATTGATGTTGATATTTTGTTTTCTTTTAATTTAATTTGAATGTCCAAAAAATTGACAGCACTCCTATGGATTGTATAAGTAAATTTGATTGCACAATGGAAATTACTAACGAAGTCAATGAAACTTTGCAATTGTTGCATGTCCATTTTTGTTATTCCTATACAATCGTCAATGTATCTCCTGTAGTACTCTGGAGAGATACCTTTGTAATTTTCACTCCATAGGTGTTCCAAATGGCCCATAAATATGCATGCATAACTTGGTCCCATTTTCGTTCCCATAGCAACTCCACTAATTTGATCAAAAAACTGTCCGTTAAACTCAAACGAGTTTAAATTTAGGACCAGCTCAGTTAATCGTAGTATGGCACTTGCGGGGATCTTGAGATTTGCCTTCTTGTTGAGAAAAAATGAGATTGCAGAGAGGCCATCGGCATGAGGAATAGACGTGTACAATGAAGAAACGTCCATTGTAAATAATAAATGATCTTCATTGGGTAAAACCAAGGAATCCAGAGATTTTAACATATGGCTAGTGTCCTTAATGAAAGATGGTAAATTAGCAACAATAGGTTGAAAAACAGTATCCAAAAAATCTGAAATTAATTCAGTAGGACAAGAGCAGGCGGAGACAATTGGTCTTCCAGGGTTTCCCAGCTTGTGTATTTTTGGTAATAAGTATAAACATGGTTTACCAAGATCACTGTCATAAATACGTAAATGTTTTGCAGAGGATGGTAATTGACCACAATCTATAAGTTCTTCAATGGTCTCCTTAACAATTTCGTTATTACAAATAATAGGATCGTTTGTCCTTGGGTTGTAAAAAGTTGCATTATTTAATTGTTTGGAGGCCTCTTCAATGTAAAGTCTCTTATCCCACACCACCACAGCTCCACCTTTATCTGCCGGCTTGATAACAATGTCTTGGCGTTTTTTCAGTTGGAAAAGTGCTCGCCATTCTTCTTTCGATAAATTGGATTTGTTCAGAGGAGTTTGGCGAATATTTTGGATTTGATTTTCCGTACTTTTAATGTAAAGGTCAAGAGCTTTAGATTGATCGGAAGGAGGGGTCCATGTTGATTTACGTTGCCGATGTACAGGAAATTCATTGTCGTCCTCATCGTTATTCGCAGGGGTACCATAGAAGTAAAGCTGCAATCTCATTGAGCGAAAGAAACGATGGGCATCTGATAGTAATTGGTATTTATCACTTGAGGCCCGAAGAGGAATAAATTTGAGACCTTTACTCAGAACTGATCTTTCTGGCTCAGAAAGTGTAAGATCCGGTGGAATACAGACGACTAAGTTTGATTCATTATCCGTTACGTGAGACGTTGTAACTTTAGGATTATTTGCAGTTTTAAGATGTTCAATCTTTCTTTTTTTGGCTCCAGATAATAAGTTGTAAAGCTCCCTATTAAGACCATGAATTATCCAGTGAATGAGATTGAATAGCAAGTTGTTATTATGAGTATTCACACGAAGTTGATCCTCCAATTTGTTAATTTTAATAGTTAGTTGAGAAATTAAACGCCTGTGAGAGTCCAAAACAATCCTCATACGTCCACAAGCACATCTCTTGTCAATGGCAGAAAGTTTGAGTCGATCAAAAGAATTAAAGGCACCAGCAGCAGGATGAAAATATGTTTTAAAACCTTTTGGAACAAGATTTTTATGAATACAATTGTTTAAAAAATTGACATGTGTGGTATATCGAGTCTTCTTAAATATATTGAACGCCAGTTCAGTACAATTTTTTGATAAAACTGTTGGCAAAAGACTAAATGAAGTAATAATAAAGTTACGGAATTGATTTTGAACAAGTTTAGATGACGTCATTTGCAAAAATGTATTAAAAAATGTTTGACATAATTAAAAAAGTGTAAATTAATGGTAAGAAACAAAGAATTGGGGATAAAATAATAATAGTACAAATACAAATGAAGAAATATAAATCTCTACTCTAGTTCTAACAAAATGGAATAAAATTATAACGATATATCAAATACAGATATTTAGCATTAATAACAATTAGACACAAGACATATATCAAGTAGCAGTCAGAATTTAAGATTAATACAACATATAGAATGGGACTGCAATAAAGCTTTTAAATAAAATACAAAATACACAAACAAATTGTGCAATGAAAACAATAAATTTGAGCTTTATTTTTAGACTGATACGACAGTAAACGTTTCGGCTAATGCCTTCATCAGTACAACATAAAATACATTCTTACAATACTTACATAAGTAATAATAATATTCTTACAACATATTTTATTTTAAAATATTTATGTTAAATAAAAAGAAAGGAAAAACAAAAACAAACATGGACACAGGATATAGCAAAAAGGGGGAAGTATCCAAAGTTACAGTAAAAACCACAACGGGAACAAGATTATGCAGTTAAGTAAAATTATGAATTTGGTTAATTCCATATGGAGCCAACGTACCAAATCTTTTTATGAGTCTATTTTCCATGTGGACTCTATCATGGGTATTGCTTGCATATAAAATACCAGTTACTACAATATCTGATATGCCGTTATGGTCAACACTGTTAAAATGTTTAGAAACAGGACATTGAGCCTGTTTATTTATATTATACAGGTGTTCTCTAAACCGATCTCCAAGACGACGACCAGTCTCACCCACGTAAATTTTATTACACCTCTTGCAGAGAATTGCATAAATCACGTTGCGACTTGTGCAAGTGAATCCATCTTTTATTAAGAATTTTTCAAGAGGGAAAGAAATGTTGTTAATTTCCATCACATATGGACAAGTATTGCAACGGTTACGGTTGCAACCTTTTGTTCCAATATGTGCTTTCATTGTGGGAAGGTGACTTCTTACAAGAATATCTCTGAGGCTTCTATCTCTCCGGAAAGCAAAAAGAGGAGGCTTTTTGAAGACCTGCTGAGTTAGAGGGTCAGCCATAAGGATTGGTCGGTTTTTGAGAATCACCTGGCGGGCTTTAAAATTATGAGGGTGAAAAGTTAAAATAAATTTTGATCGATCACATTGATCAGAAACAGATGATTTAAATGTATCCTGTCTGGTCATGCCTTTAATTCGATTGACAGCGGATATTAAAACTGTTTCCGGGTATGACCTTCTTCGAAAAAAATCCAGCATTTCATTACTTTTCTCCAAAAAGTCTGCCTCATCACTGCAGAGTCTTTTAAGTCTCAATAGTTGCGAAAATGGAATAGCGTTCTTACATGATTGAGGATGGGACGATGTGTACATAAGGAAACTATGGCTATCTGTAGACTTGTAAAATGTCAAATAATAGCTGTCTCAGATAGCTGATTACTGTACACTGTCTCAGACAGCTGATTACTGTCCACTGTCTCAGATAGCTGATTACTGTACACTGTCTCAGACAGCTGATCAGCAAAGTCAACGGTATTTTCTTCCATAGAATTATTCTTCCAATTATTTTTTTTTAATGAATTCTGAGTAAAATTTATGTTCACTGACTTTAAAAATACGGTTTGATGTGGGTTACTGTACACTGTCTCAGACAGCTGATTACTGTCCACTGTCTCAGATAGCTGATTACTGTACACTGTCTCAGACAGCTGATTACTGTCCACTGTCTCAGATAGCTGATTACTGTACACTGTCTCAGACAGCTGATCAGCAAAGTCAACGGTATTTTCTTCCATAGAATTATTCTTCCAATTATTTTTTTTTAATGAATTCTGAGTAAAATTTATGTTCACTGACTTTAAAAATACGGTTTGATGTGGGTTACTGTACACTGTCTCAGACAGCTGATTACTGTCCACTGTCTCAGATAGCTGATTACTGTACACTGTCTCAGACAGCTGATTACTGTCCACTGTCTCAGATAGCTGATTACTGTACACTGTCTCAGACAGCTGATCAACAAAGTCAAAGTTATTTTCTTCCATAGAATTATTCTTCCAATTATTTTTTTTTAATGAATTCTGAGTAAAATTTATGTTCACTGACTTTAAAAATACTGTTTGAGGTGGGTGAGGGGGGTTTCGTTTTAAATAATGTTACGTAAATGTATCATAATGATCCGTAAATGTATCATAATCATACGTAAATGTATCATAATGTTACGTAAATGTATCATAATGTTACGTAAATGTATCATAATGATACGTAAATGTATTATAATGGTACGTACATGAATTATAATGTTACGTAGACGTATTTTAAATGACTCTTACTGACTGCAACATGCAACATATTTATATATATACTAGAAAAATACCCGCACTTTGTAGCTGGAGTGTGCTGACCCTTTATCCAAGTATTAGTTGCTTTTTATTACAATTTTTATTTGCCAAGTTAAAATTCAGAATCATCTATTTAGTTAAAATCTTATGACAAGCAGAGATATGCCATTTTACCGCGTGAGTTGTTTTCACTTAATGCAGTGCCTTTTAACATAACCTTACTATTTAAAAGATATGATTTATTAAATAATGATTCTTGCCGACAATAATAACTAAATTTACAATTTCATTCCCACTTGTACAAAATTAACATAACTTACAGGTTTTCCGAAAGAGCTCTACCACCCTCGTCACTCAAAAATTTAATATATAATTACGAAACTGCTTCGTATCACAATTGTAAGTTATATAATATTTGTAACCACGTCTATGAGATAAAGAACATGTGGCACTATCCCTTTAAAAGGCAAAAACTAAGTGACTCATAGCGCAAATAAACACAATTATAAATGTACTTTCTAAAATAATTTTTTTTTAAACGGTCGTATTAAAATCATTTAAAAAAATGTGCACACCATATTTAGACAATATAGAAAGCTGGCCGCATAAAATAAAGTCTTGTTATAAAGTAAATGTACTGGACCAAAATAACTCCTCCTTTTGACGTATTCATAATTGTTTCAACAGGGAAATAATATTTAACATTTTTTATGTCTCTATATTTTACTATATATATTTACGGTTTATAAGCAATGTGTATAATTTCAAAAAGGAATCATTTTTTTTTGGTTCCCTATTTCGGATAAGGCATCATATTTTGTAAATTATATTCAATGCACACACACACACACACCAGATTTTATATCTGAAAAAAAAATGAAAAAAAAATTCAACCGTCTGTTAATAAGTGCATCTTAAAAATGATTAAAAGGCAATTTTAGAAATGGCTTATGCTATTCTGAATACAAAGGAATGAACATAAAAACATATCATATTAATTATGCGTTTTCAGGATCACTTCATTAAAATTAGTCAAGTTTTGTTAATACGTTCGGTAGCGAACGTTTATAATGTATAATATATATAAAGCTTAAGTAAACTGTTTTAAAGTGTAAGTTTATTTGACATAGGCCATCACTTTCAACATAAAATAAACTCGCTACCTCTATGGTTTTTAATTAAATGTCGAGTAATGAATTAATTTTTTTTAAATCCCAATTTTATTAATTGCATGTAAAATATTAATACAATGCATCGTGAAATTACTTACAATTAAAATAATTTAAACGCATATGTAATATATAAAACTCAGTTGATAATTTTATGTTTGTTTGTTTGTATCCATTAAAAAAAGGCCACTGCTTTTTTGACATTTTTCCAAAAGATCTCTGCCACTGTCGTCTCTAAAAAAAGCTCTTATATATTTACGACACTGCATCGTAACACAATTGTTATTAATACAATATTTGCAACAGCGTCTATGAGATAACGATAATAAAGATAAATAAAGAAACTAGGCTATATTCCTAATTTAAAAAAAACAAACAAAACAAATCAATTTTATGTTAAAAACGCATGTGAAAAACCATGGCAATAATTGATTTAAAAATGACCTATGTTAATCCATCATCAAAGGAATGAACATAACATATTAAATTCGCAATACAAAATAATTAAGCATTTTCAGGATCACTTTATTTAGTTTAATCTACTTATGTTAATAGGTCCGGTAGCCTAAATTTAAATAGTTTGAAAAAAATACTGACACAATTATTACATAAATAGGTTTTTATTAAATGTCGAGTTATGGAACAGAGAATAATTAAAACAAATTCGCAATTAAATTTAAACGTGTAAACAATTAAATCTAATGCATCGTGTGGCAGTTGTAATTAAATATGTTTATGTGTCTATCTAATATATAGAAAGTAACAGTAAAGAAAATGACAATTCTTTGTACTACACAGCTCAAATTATGAAGCGTACACGAAAATGTGCGCACCGTAATTAGACATTATAATTTTTTTTTGAATGCGCACCGCTGAAAATAAAGTATTGGGGAAAAAAACGTCACCAAAAGTAACTCGCTTTGAACGGCATTTGAACGTCCGCGTAAATTTGTTCAATACAGAAATGAGGTTAAATTTTTTATTCTTTGTCTCTGCATTTTCTGATTATTTAATTTACGGCATTCGGGCAAAAGGGACAATTACAAAAACTAACTTAAAACCACCTTCAGGGTAAAAGGAAACCGTCCTGCCAAATTTGGTCCCCGTCCGTCATTTGGTTTTTCCGTGATTGTCTAACAGAAAGTCGAAAAGTGAAACATACAAACATACAAACATACAAACATACAAAGATACAAACACCAACTGAGCTTTATATATTAGATTATTGCTATCCGCCTATACATTTTTAAAGTGGATTTACATTATATTTTTAGAGAAGTTTAGGAACAGCATATTAATTGGATTTTTACATAAGAACTACATACGTGGATGGGTGTGTGTGTGTGTGTGTGGGGGTGGGTGGGTGGGTGTGGGTGTGGGTGTGGGTGTGTGGGTGGGTGTGGGTGGGTGGGTGGGTGTGGGTGTGTGCGTGCGTGCGTGTATGCGTGTGTGTGTGTGTGTGTGTGCGTGTGTGTGCGTGTGTTTGTGTGTGTGTGTACCCGTTTTTACAAGTCAAACAAGACTATTCGATGATTACGTTATACACTAAACTTACCTTCAAGAAATGAAAGTGTGAAGATCTCAACAGGAACAAAAGTTAGGTTATTTGCTGATAATTGTATAATCTATAGAACAATTAATTCAGAACAGGATAGTACAAATTCTACACAAAGACTTAGATGAATTGATAAAATGGGAAACTAACTGGAGTATGTATTTCCTCCACGTAAAGTGTCAACTGTTAACAGTAACAAAGAAAAAGAAACAAATAAATTCAAAATATTTCATTTACGGAAAAGAACTAATCAAAACTAAAGATTCAAAATAATTATGAGTCTTAATAAATGAGAAACTGGCATGGAATCCATATGTAAATGAGGTTATAAAAAATCATACAAAACCTTAGGCCTTATAAAAAGAAACTTTTACAGATGTAATAAGAATATAAACCTAAAATGCTACCTCACTTTGGTGAGACCTGTACTAGAATATGCATCTTCTGTATGGGACCCATCCACCAAAGAAAACATTGATAAAATAGAACAAATTTAAAAAAGAGCTGCCAGATTCATTACTGGAGAATATTCAAAATTGACAAGAATAACACGATTAGTTAAATCATTAAACCTTGAAACACTAGAGGATAGAAGAACCAAGATTAATGTAGTAATAATAAATATGTCAATTAATTCTAATTTGGAAATACAATACAAAGATAACTTAATACAATCCTCAGATAGACATAATGATAAAAACTCTTTTCTTATTCCGTATTCAAGAACAAACACATACAAATTCTTTTTTTTCTGTCCGGAATTCGGGGGTGAAATGGGTTGCCTGTAGAAAACAGAAAAACCAACACTCTATCAACATTTAAAACGTTAATTAAGAATGCAGGAAACAATCCATGGATAAGCGTAGGACGCAATAGTCTTCTGTATAAGAGGAGCGTCTGTAATCAGATAAAAGATTGAAAATAAAGGGGGGAAACAACATTTTGTTACAAAAACGAGTTATTGTTATTCTCTCCCTTATTGGTGGGAAGTCACAAGTTGAATTCAGATATCTCAATCAAGTGGTCTTTGCCAGTATCATGGAAATTTATGTGACCTCAGTATAGTTTAGTTTTTTTTATTTTAAACTATTGACTGACGTGAATGTTCAAAAAGTTGATAAAGGTTATTGTTTTCATTGAGAAATGTTCTGACTTGGATTCAAAGGCAGATGTAGTGAGGCTATTTCAAAATCAATTAAAGCAGATGTGGCCAGTTGCTCAGATGAGCTGTAGATGGAGGTCATTGATTTGCAAGCAAATGACCTCCTTAGGGACAAGTTCAAAGAAGAACTTTTGAGTTTTTACCAGTTTTTACCCAAGGAAGGACTTGCCTTCACGTGCCTTTCTCGTGCCATCGCGTGCCATCGCGTGCCCTCGCGTTCCTTCACGTGCCCTCACGTGCCTTCGCGTGCCATCGCGTGCCATTGTTGGCCATCGCGTGCCTCCACGTGCCAGTGTTTGCCATCGCGTGCCTCCACGTGCCATAGTGTCTGTTCCCTAATAACTCAAGATCCAGACAACCAAATAACGTGAAATTTGGTACACGTACACAAAATTATACCGGAAAGGTTATTAAACAGGTTTCGTTCCATATATATAAGATACTGGGGCCCGGGGGCCCAAAATGTAGTTTTTCCCTATATGAGCTATATAAAATAAAAATTATTGAAAATTAAGACGTAAAATAATGACGCAAATTAATAAACATTTTGGTGTCGAGATTAACAAGAAGGCGATTATCGCCATAAAATAATTTTTTTGTTGTTGTTGCTTTGTTGTTGTTGCTTTTGTTGTTGTTGTTGTTGTTGTTGCTTTGTTGTTGTTGCTGTTGTTGTTGTGTTGTTGTTTTGTTGTTGTTTTGTTGTTGTTTTTTGTTGTTGTTTTGTGTTGTTGTTGTTGTTTTGTTGTTGTTGTTGTTGTTGTTGTTGTTGTTGTTGTTGTTGTTGTTGTTGTGTTGTTGCTGTTGTTGTTGTTGTTGTTGTTGTTGCTGTTGTTGCTTTTGTGTTGTTTTTGCTGTTGTTGTTGTTGTCCACATCCCTTGCCCTGCGACGACAATGTCCTTCATGTTGTTGTTGCTTTGTTGTTGTTGCTGTTGTTGTTGTTGTTGTTGTTGTTGTTGTTTTGTTGTTGTTTGTTGTTGTTTGTTGTTGTTGTTGTTGTTTGTTGTTGTTTTGTTGTTGTTTTGTTGTTGTTGTTGTGTTGTTGTTGCTGTTGTTGTTGTTGTTTTTGTTGTTTTTGTTGTTTTGTTGCTGTTGTTTGTTTTTGTTTTTGTTGTTTTGCTGTTGTTGTTTTTGTTGTGTTGCTGTTGTTGTTAAACCCGGGAGAAGCCGGGTACTTGCCCCTAGTTATATATATAAGACGCATTTGTTGTCTGTCTGTCTGTCTGTCTGTCTGTCTGTTCCCTAATAACTCAAGATCCAGACAACCAAATAACGTGAAATTTGGTACACGTACACAAAATTATACCGGAAAGGTTATTAAACAGGTTTCGTTCCATATATATAAGATACTGGGGCCCGGGGGCCCAAAATGTAGTTTTTCCCTTATATGAGCTATATAAAATAAAAATTATTGAAAATTAAGACGTAAAATAATGACGCAAAATTAATAAACATTTTGGTGTCGAGATTAACAAGAAGGCGATTATCGCCATAAAATAATTGTTTTGTTGTTGTTGCTTTGTTGTTGTTGCTTTTGTTGTTGTAGTTGTTTTGTTGTTGTTGTTGCTGTTGTTGTTGTATTTGTTTGTTTTGTTTTGTTGTTATTTTTGTTGTTTTGTTTTTGTTGTTGTTGCTGTTGTTGTTGTTTTTGTTTGTTGTTGCAGTTTTTGTTGCTGTTGCTGTTGTTGTTTTTGTGTTGTTTTTGCTGTTTTTGTTGTTGTTGTCCACATCCCTTGCCCTGCGACGACAATGTCCTTCATGTTGTTGTTGCTTTGTTGTTGTTGCTGTTGTTGTTGTAGTTGTTGTTTTGTTGTTGTTGCTTTGTTGTTGTTGTTGTAGTTGTTGTTTTGTTGTTGTTGTTTTTGTTGTTGTTTTGTTTTTGTTGTTTTGTTGTTGTTTTGTTGTTTTGTTTTTGTTGTTTTGTTGTTTTTTGTTGTTTTTGTTGTTGTTCTGTTTTTGTTGTTTTGTTGTTGTTTTTGTTGTTGTTTTTGTTTTTGTTGCTGTTGCTGTTGTTTTTAAACCCGGGGAAAGCCGGGTACTTGCCCCTAGTCACTATATATACTTCTACCTAACTAGTTTATACAACGCCTCTAATATATCTACCTTTACTAGTGGAAATAACGAATCTATCTCAGTAGGGCAGTCAATATTGTTCAAAAAAGCTGACGGGCACCAGTCCAAAACTTGAACGGTTCCCGGGCAGCGGCGTAGCGTGGGTATGTGCCGCCCGGGCCAGAACCCAGATCTACCGCTGGAAAATATGTTGATACAAAAAGAAAGATGTTTTTTAAAATTAGAAATTCAACATTAGGACCCTATATTTTATGTTAAATTAAAATATAATTGCTTTCGTTTATTTATTGAAATTTAAGTTTTCTATTTTCTCTCTTAGCACAATCTTATACGTATAAATATTGTCAGCAATGCCATGCTCAATGGCCAAAATTGCATGTTGATCATAATACATTTTTCATTAACTTAATTTTAAAGAAGTTCATTTCACAGCTGGAATTACTTTTGTCACCTGTAAAGAATATCCATTATGAATATGTATTATATCAGGCAGGTTAATTTCAAGCGAAAATATCTTAATAAACTTACTTTAAATCTATTAATTCATTTTTTCCCCTCGAGATAAAATAATCCTAGCTGGACAATTTCCTGTGAGATACTTTAATCCTCTAGATTATAGGCAAAATTTCAGTTATGTAGATTAGCATGTTTCATATCTGTTTTACGAATTATGGATCTTCCAAAACCTCAAATGATTTTCTACAGTGACCTCATCTTATCAAGAATGAAATTTTTCCGTCAACTGATTTTATTTTCATAACATGACTACATATTCCCCGCCTAAATTTGCTCTCTCGTATTTTGACTGGAAGATTCAAATATAACAAGATCTCCAAATAAAATGTTAGAATAAGTCAAATCATCCTTTAAGTATTCAATGAGTTCTCAGTGAGTAATCTATGAAAATAATTGTATTAGGAAATACAACTATTGAAAATGGAAGTTTTGTTTTAGAATGAGAAGAAGACTGTAAATAAATATAATGAGGGTAAGCGAATTTGTCTCATCTTCCAAACATGGCTAGCAAATTACAAAGCCAGCAATTTGAAGCGACACTATGAAAATGTCATGAAGAGTTTGCATCATGGTTATATTCTGCAATCGGAATTAAGAAAAAGCAAACTTACTGAGTTAAAGTCTGGAATGTGTCAGTAGCAGATAGGCCTGTCAACGGAACACGGTACTCATTGCTGTGAGATTACCCGGGTAGTAAAATTCCGCCCGGGTACCCGTGAAAATGTGGCTTTAATGTCTATTTTAACCAAAATTCGGCTCGCATGCGGCTTTTTTGTGTTTAATTTACGGCTCGCGAAACAATTTATTAAACGAAAATTTTTGTTTCAAATATATGCTGCGAAATACATCTAAAGAGAACTATCTATCAACGGGAAATACAATGAATCATATAAAGAAAACAAAGCTCCTCTGCCGAAAATAAGGATGGACTGTATAGAGATGAAAGAGGCCGTGTTTGTTGTTGTTCATAAAAACACCCATGCTTTGACACTATCTTTTAAATATGCCGACATTGGGCTACCGATTGATACAAATTATCTACCCCATCTCCCCCCATACACTCTTATACTATAACCGCACCCTTTCCGTTCGCTTGTGTTTCTTGTGTTCGTTAACACGTGTTGACCTAGAAAAAACTGATGTTAAATACGTACAAGGTTGTGAGTTTTTAAGGTTATTAAATGAAATAGTTACTAACAGTGTAAGATGAGCAAGACGTCGGCATAGAGATGAAAGACGCCGTGTTTGATTTTGTTAATAACCTCCCCCCCTGCTTTGACACTATCTTTGATCTTTGAAATACGCCGACATTGGGTTTACGATTGTCGATGTTGTTTATCTACCTCCCCTCTCTCTCTCCCTCCATTCGATTGTGTTTCGTGTGTTCATTACAGCCTGTGCTTTGCCCAAAAAACTTATTTTAAGAATACACCAAAATTTGTACGTTTTTAAAGTCAATAAATTAGTTACTAGCAATGTAAGAGTGATAAGGGCCCGTCCGTAAATGACGTTAGGCACCTAGGGGAGGAGGGGTCACACATTTGTGACGAGGGGAGGGATGTGTTTAAGAATAAATGTGACATCATATCAAAACGCGCAACTTTAAATTAAAGTTCCACTGAATATGTGATTGCTTACAATTTATTTAATGACGCTTTACATGGATTTAAGCGTGTAGGGATTTTTAGAGTTCAACTTCACAATAAATACAAAATTAAATGACAATAAAGTTATTTTAAAAAAAATGTTCATTTTCAAAAAGGAAGTACGGCTTTAATGCGCAAAGCTTTGTGACGTCATATCATATTTGAGGGGGCTCTTAAGTTTTTGTGACAACCTGTGCCGGGGGGGGGGAGGGATAAAAATCGGCCAAATTAGCTTGACGTCATTTATGTATGGCCCCTAAGACTTCGGCCGTGTAGCTACTGTGAGAAATGAGGTACATGGAAGGTGGCTAGGTAGCATTTTATAGCGGTCATGACGGTGAAAATTATGCCATGTTTCGATCGGGTAACCCGGGTACCCGTTCCAAATTTTAATGGGTACCCGGGCAGCTTTTTTCAACAATATTGACAGCCCTAGTAGCAGATACTACATTCCGCTTTCGGCAATGAAGGCATCACTACAAATGGGTCAGGTATACACAAGACAAAGTGCACAGAAATGAAATATTCGTAAACATACTCGTTAATAGTTTCCACAGGAAACAAACGTCACATATTTTAGACATGTAGCATTTGTTGGACTGAAGCTGCTAATATATTGTAAGTGTATACACATAATCATGCAGTATATAAATAATGACCTTTGTTGGACTGAAGCTGCTAATATATTGTCAATGTATAACATAATCATGCAGTATATAAATAATGCCCTTTGTTGGACTGAAGCTGCTAATATATTGTAAGTGTATACACATAATCATGCAGTATATAAATAATGACCTTTGTTGGACTGAAGCTGCTAATATATTGTCAATGTATACACATAATCATGCAGTATATAAATAATGACCTTTGTTGGACTGAAGCTGCTAATATATTGTCAATGTATACACATAATCATGCAGTATATAAATAATGCCCTTTGCTGGACTGAAGCTGCTAATAGTGTCAATGTGTACACATAATCATGCAGTATATAAATAATGCCCTTTGCTGGACTGAAGCTGCTAATAGTGTCAATGTGTACACATAATCATGCAGTATATAAATAATGCCCTTTGTTGGTCTGAAGCTGCTGATATAGTCACTGTGTACACATAATCATGCAGTATATAAATAAAGACCTTTGTTGGACTGACGCTGCTAATAGTGTCAATGTGTACACATAATCATGCAGTATATAAATAATACCCCCTGTACACATTATCATGCAGTATATAAATCATGCCATTATTTAGATTGAAGCTGCTGATATAGAGTAAATGTAAACACATAATCATGCATTAAAAAAAATAATTGTCGCATTGAAGCACTATGGGTCACGATCACACTCGCGATGAACTATTCCTTTTATGAATTTTTTTTTAATTAAAAAAATATTTTATGTGAGTTAAATGATTTTACCTTTTGAATTGTTTTAACACTATATGAATAGAAACATTGCTACGTATAGACTCGTGATTCGGCGAACATTAAATGTTATGATTATGATTCTGCTGGGAAGCCTTGGTTTGACCTTGCACGTTTCTTTAAATCTGGTTGGTAGCTTGTAGTTGTGGTACGGAGAGGTTCTGCCAGATGCCGATTACTAGTTAAACTGCTCGATGCTCTGATATTATGAATTCCACCACGAAGTACAATGATTCATTGTAATTTGTGTCTGGAGTTATTTGGAACTATTCTTGAAATACTTCCTCGATTCTCCTTTTAATATAGCCCCCTTTAGAATAAGTTCGTTAAGCTCCAGCAGTTCTTGCCTCAGTTGAAGTGACACCTTCTTTTCAGTAGTGTCACCTGTTGACATATTCCGGACTTTAACCTATTATTCTTGCCTTTTGTTAATTCAGATTGCATTTGGATACCGTGATGCAAAATCTTTTTTACTTGTTTCATAGTGTCGATTCAAATTGCTAACTTGGTAATTTGCAGGTATTTGACATGAGAGACGAAATGGATTGCCGTCTTTTCATTGTTACAGAAAATTTATATTTTCTTCTTGGATATAAAATTTTAAATAATAAATAAATAACTTTAGTAAAAACTAAACAACAGTAAAGGTAAATACTTCGAAATTCGAATTTATCACCAACCAATCAGATACTTAGATATAACTGTAATTCCTATAATCAATCCTAAATCATTTTTCAACCCTTTGTTTGGGGCAAGTTTGTTTTTTTGGTCGTAAATTTATTATTTTTTTGTTGATATTATAAATTTCAAATGAAAATGTTTATTTCATAAATTGTTCGCTACGTGCAAAGAGGTCTAATAGTTGATTTGTCAAAAAGATTTTGATAATCACATTTATACAATATTTATTAATAATTTGTCAAATGATTTTCATAAATTTCACCATTCTAGTTTAATTTTAAAAGAGCAATTTGGGGGTGGGGGTGGCTTTCTGGCCCCTTACAGTGGATTTTAAGATTTCCTAAATAATGAATATAATTCAGGGCTCAAGTTAATTAAAATGCTTATTTAGAGTTAGTTAAATTATAAATCTAGGTCTATATGTGTAGTTAAGTATTATCACAAATTTTGTTCAGAGGGAGAGAAAAAAAGATAGTTTGAGAGATGGTTTAAAATAAATTTACACAAATAAACCGCAAAACTTGTTTTTCTATGTTTATAGTTGAGATATCACAATATCGGTCTAGTAATAATTAAATAATAACTTTTAGGTCTGGGAAAACTTCTGGGACAACTTTGCCCCCTTCTGGGACAACTTTGCCCCCTTCTGGGACAACTTTGCCCCACCTGCTTGGACAACTTTGTCACCAGATGTGATAACTTTTCCATCTGCTATGACAACTTTGTCACCTGTTGTTTCTAAACTCAAAACCACCCCCCCCAGATACGCCAATTTATAGATAAAATCATTGTTAAATAGTGTGTGTTTGAGAGAGAGGGCGCGCGTTTGTGAGAGGGAGGGTGCGCGTGGTGGGTGTGTAAGAGAGGGCGCGCGCGTGTGTGTGTAAGAGAGGGCGCGCGTGTGTGTGTGTGAGTGTGAGAGACAGAGAGAGCGCGCGTGTGGGTGTGTGAGAGAGTGAGAGAGGGCACGCGTGTGGGTGTGTGTGAGAGTGAGAGAGGGCGCGCGTGCGGGGTGTGTGTGTGTGAGAGATAGGGTACGCGCGTGTGTGTGTGTGTGTGAGAGAGAGGGCGCGTGTGTGTGAGACAGAGCGAGAGAGAGTGAGAGAGAGCGGGAGTGTATGCGTGAGAGAGAGGGCGCGTGTGTATGTGTGTGTGCATGTGAGAGAGTGGGGCGCGTGTGTGTGAGAGAGAGGGGGCGTGTGTGCATTTGTATCACTCAGACACATACTGACACAAACTGTAAACCTTATTATAAAGATACATTGTCACTTTCCTATCACATACACGTACACACACACTTAGACACTCATTGGCACAAACTGTACACCTTATTATAAAGATACATTGTCACCTTCCTATCACATACACACGTACACACACTCAGACAATCATTGACACAAACTGTACACCTTATTATAAAGATGCATTGTCACTTTCCTATCACATACACGTGCACACACTCAGAGACACATAATGACACAAACTGTACAATTATTTAGAAAATAAGGAGCGTGGGCGGGGGTAGCTGATATTAAGAAAGTTCGTTCTAGAATTTGTCAGATTCATTGAGAAGTCATCCGGACAGAGAGAGAGAGAAACAGAGAGACGGAGAGATACAGCGAGAAAGAGAGAGACAGCGAGAAAGAGAGAGACAGCGAGAAAGAGAGAGACAGCGAGAAAGAGAGAGACAGCGAGAAAGAGAGAGACAGCGAGAAAGAGAGAGACAGCGAGAAAGAGAGAGACAGCGAGAAAGAGAGAGACAGCGAGAAAGAGAGAGACAGCGAGAAAGAGAGAGACAGCGAGAAAGAGAGAGACAGCGAGAAAGAGAGATAAACAAAGATATTGAGGAATAGAGAGAGTGACACTTTTTATCGTCGCTACGAGTCTGCCTGTAAAATTTCAGCTGCATATTATACGGGGAAGTGGGTTTAAAAATTGATGCTATCAAGCAGACGCCACGAGTTAATATAAAATCATTTAATAAGCTGTAGATGGCAATGTTTTTTTCAGCCGCCCTGTCATGTTACATTATGATATCTTTAGCTCTATCCTACTGAATTCGAAAGGTGGCGCTGTTCCGGTGTCATGTCTAAAGAAATCTGGTACACGATAAAAAAGTTAGAATCAGCCAACATATTCAATTTTATTTGCCTCTATGACAAACTTAACAGCTCTACCATTTTCTTCTGCCTGCGTTGATAAAAAATTCTCTCAAGTTTACATAAGACCAAAGATAATCGAATACACATCTAGTAGAACACACTAATACCTTAGGGCAGTTCTTCTCAAAGTGGTGGTCCGCGGACCGGTGCCGGTCCGTGGGCCACCAGCCGCCGGTCCACAGAAGGTATCAGAATGGAAATAAAAGGCTAATTAAAATTCTCCATTAGAAACAGGCACATAATAATGAAACAAATAATTTTTACAGGATAAAAAACCGCATTGGTGTCGAATATTTCGAAATGTGAATTGAATAGCCAATAACTTAAGTGCCATTTTAAATAAGCTCAATATCTGCATGCAAGGAAGGATGGTTGGTTCCATGCCTTACAATGGCAGACAAGATTGATGGATTGTTTAGATATGTTTTACAATTTAGCAACATATTATCGATAATGCAGATGAAGAGTTTGATTTTTCATCTCTACAAAAAAGTCATCATCGAGTACTTAACAAATATTATTGACCGTTTCGAGTTCTACTTTCCACCGGAAAGGCACTGAATGGATACGCAATCCATTTATTTGCATCGAAGGTTAATTTTTCTGGAAGGTAAATTGCTGGAGTTATCAGCGGATGAAAAATTTAAAATTAATTTCAAAACTATGACATCTTTTGGATCATTTTGGATTCATGTGAGTGCAGTATATCCTGAATTTGATCTCAAGGCTCTTCTTCCATTACCTTCATCTTACTTACCTGTGTCAGACTGGTTTATCACTAATGAGGATTATTAAGACAAAGTAAAGGATACTATTGATGTTTGGTTCTCCATTGCGTGTAATATTGTCCTCAATCAAGCCACTGCTTGATATACTTGCTAAAAATGACCAGGCTCATATAACCCATTAGTTGAAGTCAACCATTGAGCATATAAACATGTGGTAACTATATTTGATATTTTTAAATTTTTAAAAAATAAATTTCCATCATTTTTTAATTTAATTAATTAATTATTTTTTTATATTTTTTTATATCAACTTGAAAACATTTTAATATGAAATGAAGACGATGGTAAATGAGCAATCAAGGCTTAAGATTATTATTTTCAAAATGTTCGATGACATGTTGCATAAAACAAGCCGAGTTCACGCCAAATGTTTTAGGGCTGTTGGCCATTTAGGGGCACATTTCGTTACAATATCAATACAAGGAAAATAGTGCACCGGTCCCTGGTACAATGGATCAATACACGGAAAATAGTGCACCGGTCCCTGGTACAATGGATCAATACACGGAAAATAGTGCACCGGTCCCTGGTACAATGGAAAAAATTCCTGCCGGTCCTCCATACTAAAAAAAAAGAGAAGCACTGCCCTAAATAAATGACGACACGGATCTGGGGGGGGGGTTCACACTTTTTGTGAGATTTGTTACAACGGTGAGGTGGGGGTGTTTAAGAACTGTGTCGTCAAATCAAACAAGCGCAAATTTAAATGAAAGCTCCACTTCAATATTTCATTACTTAATTAAATGACCTTTTAAAATGGCTCAAGAAGTGTTACGATATTAGAATGCAGCCTCACACAAAATACAAACTTAATTACACTCGGGATCGAGCCCAGGTACTGGCATTCCCCACACATTCCCCAGCTCGTTAGTGGTGGCTAAAAACTTGTGAACGCTACATCACTTGCCCCATAGTCCGTCATGGACTGGAAAGGGGTTCATTCACAAATTACATTAAAATGATTTGAAACATGCCCATTTTCAAACAGGAAAAAACGCCTTTTTTGTTTTTTGGAGGGGGTGGGGCCTTAGTGACGTAATATTTATTTATTTTTAGTTTGTCTAGGTTTTTTCTTTCGGATCTATGTTTTTTTGTTTGACGTGTTGGCTAGGTTTACCTAAAAGAGTCAAGACAAAAGACACAATATTCCATCTGCACTAGGTTCTTACCATACTAGACGAAGGATTGTTTGGGATCTCACATCACCGGTGTGTCATGTGCTGGGGAGAAACATCATCGGTGTGTCATGTGCAGGGGAGAAACGAAGTGCACGATTCAACCCCCCCCTACTCCCCCCACCTTAATCATTTCGGGAGTTTGTTCACATATGGAATGAAATTGAACAGTAATTAACAAATTGACACCCCACGCACTCACTCAGACACCAACACAAAAAACAACAAAGCATGTGTATCCTTTGTGTAAGCGATTAAATTCTACTTTTCTTCATTTTCGGAGTTATTCAAAAGTTTTTAAAATAGAGAATAACTCTCCGTCAGCTTTTGAATTCCCCTCCCCCCCCCCAACCCGTGCCATCTTTTCTATAGTCGGCCACGACCGGGTGTTCCACGAATACATGTATTACCTTTACCACTACCTTCTCTCTCTCACTCTCTCTCCTCTTCTCTCACTCTCTCTCCTCTTCTCTCTCTCACTCTCTCTCCTCTTCTCTCTCTCTCTCACTCTCTCTCCTCTTCTCTCTCTCACTCTCTCTCTCCTCTTCTATCTTTCTCTATCTGTCTACTTCATTCGCTTTCTCTATCTCTCTCTCAGTCTATTTCTGTCTTTCTCTTTATGTATGTCTCTCTTTCTTTCCCTTTCTCTCTTTCTATGTATTTGTCTTTTCTACCCCTCACTATATATATCTCTCTCTTTCTTTCTCTATTTCTATGTCTGCCTCTCTATTCTCTCTCTCTCTCTCTCTCTGTCCCTTATAATCTATCATTCATTCAAGGAGACTTTATCTCTGTCTTGGTCTATCGCTATATACCTTTCTTTTTCTATGTATCGCTCTCTTTTTCGTTGTCTCTCTCTCTTTCTCTCTGTCTTTCCCTGTTTCTCGTTGTCTCTCTCTCATTCTCTTTGTCTCTCTCTCTCTCTCTCTCTCTCTCCGCTTCTTTCTTTATCTCACTCTGTTGCTCTCTTCCCTCTCTGTATCTCTCCGTCTCTCTGTTTCTCTCTCTCTCTCTCCGGATGACTTCACAATTAATCTGACATAATTCTAGAACGAATTTTCTTCATATCACCTACCCCCACCCACGCCCCTTAATATTCTTATTAACTTTGTACAGTTTGTGTCAGTATGTGTTTGAGTGTGTGTATGTATATGTGATAGGAAATTGACAAGTTATCTTAATAATAAGGTGTACAGACGGAAAGAATTATCCAAAACCAGTTATTATTGAAGTAACCTCATTACTTTGTGTGTTTGTGTGTGTCGTTTTTATGTGTGTGTGTGTGTCGTGTGTTTGTCGTATGTGTTGTGTGTCAGGTAGACGTTGATAATCTCTTGTTTTAAAAACAGTCACAGCCAGTTAAATACAGCCTTAAATTTAAGTTATCATGTAAAGGGAGTTCATTAAGTATTTTCAATTTTTTTAGTGCCAAAAATGTTTTTTAAAATTTATTTGTCCACACTTTGTATACAATTTAACATTTAATGATAGCACATAAAATTCAAGCTAAAATATTGATATTTGACATATATAATATACATTATTTTAAAATGTCTAAAACAGCGTGTTTATAACAACCTGATATATGTTTATCCAGATATAATATATTATGAAAAATCGATACCATTTACCTATAGACACAACCTACCAAATACATAATAGAGTTATCACAGGAATTCCTCGATTCACACCTCTCCCGACCCAAGCTGCATAGTGGTTACAAACTCTGCCCAAAATATTGATAAAATAATATTATGCGTCTTTTCCTGTAACGCCATTAATAATTACTCTAATTCATGTTTGAAAGAATTGTTTTCTCTTTTTTTAAATACACCCTATATATCACAAATTGTACATACAATCCCTTACAGCAGTGGTCCCCAAACTTTTTATCGCCGCAGACCGCCCAAGTTTAATAATTTTACCGCTGCCCATTGACCGGGGTGGGTGTGGGTGGACGGCGGCGTTGATTGTTTATACAAGTACTTTAGATTGTTTATACAAGTACTTTAGATTGTTTATACAAGTACTTTAGATTGTTTATACAAGTACTTTAGATTGTTTATACAAGTACTTTAGATTGTTTATACAAGTACTTTAGATTACAAGTACTTTAGATTGTTTATACAAGTACTTTAGATTGTTTATACAAGTACTTTAGATTGTTTATACAAGTACTTTATATTGTTTATACAAGTACTTTAGATTGTTTATACAAGTACTTTAGATTGTTTATACAAGTACTTTAGATTGTTTATACCAGTACTTTAGATTATTTATACAAGTACTTTAGATTGTTTATACCAGTACTTTAGATTGTTTATACCAGTACTTTAGATTGTTTATACAAGTACTTTAGATTGTTTATACAAGTACTTTAGATTGTTTATACAAGTACTTTATATTGTTTATACAAGTACTTTAGATTGTTTATACAAGTACTTTAGATTGTTTATACAAGTACTTTAGATTGTTTATACCAGTACTTTAGATTATTTATACAAGTACTTTAGATTGTTTATACCAGTACTTTAGATTGTTTATACAAGTACTTTAGATTGTTTATACAGGTCTTTAGATTGTTTTTATAAGTACTTTTGATTGCTTATACAAGTAGTTTAGATTATTTATACAGGTACTTAAGATTTTTTAAATTGTTTTTACAAGTACTTTAAAATCAGTGCTTCTCAAAGTGTTGGTCAGTGGACAGCTGCCAGCCCGCGACATTTATCGAGAAATGAATAAGAAATATAATTATAATCCTTAAGTTTTCCTTCAGTTTGAGAACCATTAAGAGAATGTATAACATTGTCAACCCGCGTCGTTTGATATCAATAAATTATATTATAAGGATGACTTCATTACCAACTAAGTGTACGGATGGCGCTGCGGTCATGTCTGGTTGGCGTTCCGCAGTTGTCAACAAGATTAATGAATTAGCATCAGAATGGAAGTTAACCCACTGTTTTATTCACAGTGAAAGTTTAGCCACCAAGCAAATGTCAACAGAACTAAACAACGTGCTCAGCGAAGTTGTAAAAATTGTGAACTTATGTCAAGACAAATGCTTTAAATTCAAGATTATTTGCTGCCATTATGTGACGCAATGGCTGCAGAACACAAAACAGCCCTTACTGTATGCTGATGTGCGTTCGTTGTCTCGAGACAAAGTACTGTCAAGAGTTTTTGAATTGCGAAGAGAGCTCGACCAGTTTCTACACGAGATAGACCAGATTGGTCTCAACTATTTCGTAATGCAAATTGGACAGCCAAGTTGGCTTACTTGGCTGATATCTTTGCCATTTTTTAATGAGCTAAATATTTCCATTCAAGGAAGGATGGCTTTATTATTTACAACGGAAGATAGATTGGTGGACAGAAACGCACGCTAGCACCTTGGAAGAGACGAGTGTCATAAGATTGTTTCGATGTTTTTCACAATTAGGCAACAACTATCGACAGTGAAGATGAACAGCTTGATTTTCCATCTTTAAAAAAAGTCATCATTGAGCACTTGACAAAATTATTGACAGTTTAGTTTTCTACTTTCCAACAAAGATGACCCATTGAAAGGTAATGGATCGATAAGTAATCCATTTATTGCTTTGAAGGTTGACTTGTCTGTAACTGGAAGATAACTTGCTGGAGTTAGTCACGGATGAAGGTTTAAAATGAATTTCGCAACTTTGACATCTCTTGCATCCTTTTGGATTCGCTTGCCGAAATTGCTCTGAAGGTTATTCTTCCATTTCATTCATCTTACCTGTGTGTGTCTGGTTTTTCAACAATGAGCCTACAACAAAGTACAGGAACAGTATGGATGATTGTTCTCTATTGCGAGCAATGTTCCCTCTTAGGTTCGTTGGTTCGTGTGCAAAGCGTAAAACATAATGTGCAAACCTGCACATCATTCATTTTTAGTGCTATAATTAACAAAATTTGCTGCGCTGTACTTCTAAAATGCTGCGCAGCATCGTTCAGATATCGCGCGGCCGCGCAGCCCCACAGTTTAAATGGAGCATTGATCTCAATCGAGCCACGAGTTGATAAACTTGCAACAAATAAACAGGCATACGTGTGTTTTTACTTTCAGTTAAATTTTGAGCATTAACTTACACATGTACTTACTATGGTTTCTATATTGTTTTTAAAATAAGTAAACATAACTTTTTATATTAAACTTTATGTTCTCTTTTATAAAAACTTAGTCATAAGTCAGGACATAAATTTATTAAAGTACCATCAACATAAAAACAGTTGAAACATAACGATCGCCGCCATTATCAACACATCTTTAAACAAAATGATGGCTGCCATTATCAACACATCTTTAAACAAAATGATGGCTGCCATTATCAACACATCTTTATAGAAAATGATGGCTGCCATTATCAACACATCTTTAAACAAAATGATGGATGCCATTATCAACACATCTTTAAAGAAAATGATGGCTGCCATTATCAACACATCTTTAAACAAAATGATGGATGCCATTATCAACACATCTTTAAAGAAAATGATGGCTGCCATTATCAACACATCTGTATAGAAAATGATGGCTGCCATTATCAACACATCTTTATACAAAATGAAGACGATCGTAAATGGGAATAAGACAATAAAGGCTTAAGTTTATTCTTTGTCAAAATTGTTCGATGACATATGGCATAAAATACGTCGAATTTATGCTTGACCTTGAAGTGTCTTAGGCCATGTTGGGGCTCACTTTGCTAGCACGTCAGTACAGGGAAAAAAACGTCAGTACGGGAAAATAGTGCACCGGTCCGTGGTGCAATGGGAAAAATTCCTTCCGGTCCGTCATACGAAAAATTCTGAGAAGCACTGCTTTAGATTGTTTTGATTTATACTTTTAATATAATTGTACATGCCTTTAAAACAAATGCAATTAGACCAAAAATAAATTAAAATAATTTAATATTTTAATTTGCTAGAACATTAAATCAATGAGAACCCTGAAATTATTTCTCTACAACGAGACGGTTCAATCTAGTGGTAATATGAGACAATGACACGATGAGACAAGGTGCTGGGTTAGAAACATCACCCGTGTGTCCTGTGCTGGTTAGAAACATCAGCCATGTGTCATGTGCTGGTTAGACACATCACCCGTGTGTCATGTGCTGGTGAGAAAGGAAGTTCAGGCCCAAAGCCCCATCCCCCCTTACCCTGAAAACGGTTCTATAGTCGGCAAGCATTTGGGTGTCCCAGAAATATCACCTTAGCCGCTACCTTCTCTGTCTATCTCTTTCTCTGTGAGTGTGTCTTTATCACTCTCTCTTTTCATTTTCTCTCTATATATATATCCGTCTCTCTCGAAGTCTCTCTCTTTCTCACTCTGTCTCTCAATCTCTCTCTGTCTCTCTCGTTTCCTCTCTCACTATCCCTCCATCACTATCTGTCTGTCTCTCTCTTTCTGTCTGTCTCTTGCTCTGTCGTTCTTTCTCTCTCTCTTTTTCTCAACGACACTCTCTCCCAGTCTTCTTTTCTCACTTCGACTGTCTCTCGCTATGTCTCTTTCTTGATGTCTCTCTCTTTTCCTCTCATCCTCTCTCTCCCTCTCTTTCTCTCTGTTTCTCTTTGTTTGCATCTCTTTTTCTGTCTCTTTGTTTTTCTATCTCTCTCTCTCTCTCTCATTTATTTAACATAATTCTGATTTTCTCTCTCTCTCTCGCACTGTTTTTCTTTCTCTCTCTTTCTCTCTCTGATTCTGTTTCTCTCTCTCACTCTCTCTCTCTCTTTATATATATATATCTCTTACTTCCTTTAGTTCTCTGTCTCCCCCTTTCTCTTTCTTTCCTTCTTACATTATCTCTGCCTGTCTTTGACTGTCTCTCTCTCTCTGCTTTCTTTTTCACTGTTTCTCTCTCTCTCTCTCTCTCTCTGTTTCTCTCTCTCTCTCTCTGTGTTTCTCTCTTCATCTCTCTATCCGTTTCTCTCTCTCTCTTTCTCTCTCTCTCTCTTTTCTCTTTGCCTGTTTCTCTCTCTCTTTCTCTCTCTCGGTCTTTTCTCTCATAAGGAATGTGACATAAGTCCACAACGTATTAACTATAAATCAACTACCCCCGTTTTGTTTCTATCTAACTTTGTACAGTTTGTGTCACTGAGTGTCTGAGTGTGTGTATGTGTATGTGATAGGAAAGTGACCAGATATCTTTATAATAAGATGTACAGGGGGTACGAATTCTCCAAAGAATTGTATTACTGAAGTAACCGGATCCATATTTGCTTGTGTGTGTAACTTTGTCTGTGTGTGTGTGTGTGTGTGTGTGTGTTTGTCAGGTAGATGTTGATAAACACGTTATTTTAACAATAGTCAAAGCCAGCGAACTACTGCATCATTAAAAATCAAGTTATCGTATAAAGGGAGTTATTTTAAGTTTGAGAAATATTGTTTTTTTTTAGTCTCAAAAATATGTTTTAAAATTTTTGTGTACTTCATTTCTATTGAATATTTATTGAAATTATAATTTATAAAATTTAAGCCAAAACATTGATGATTAACATATATAATATACATTATTTATAAATGTTTAAGACTGCGAGTTTAAAACAATCTGATATGTATATATAGAGGTCGAATGTAAATTTTTGCAGCATACAACCGTTTTTTCGATTTAAGTGATTTTTGTCAGGTCTACTGATGGCCTACCATAAACAGACTGAAGTTACCCCCGTGTGAGTCCACTGGCTACCCCGTTCACATTCCAATAGTGTATTACGGAAGGTGAACACCGGTACAAATAATTATGTAATTTAAGGGTGTCACTTTCGGCAGTGTGTACAAAAAATTAAATAAATAAATAAATATGTATGACTTTATCAAGGTGAACTCCAACGTCTTGTACTTGTATACTAAATGTCTTGTTGGTATTCTACAGTAGGTGTTGATAATATTTTGTTTTAACGACATTTTCAGACAGAACTAATCTCCAGTGTGTGTGAGGTAGGTGTTGATAATCTTTTGTTTTAACGACATTTTCAGACAGAACTAATCTCCAGTGTGTGTGTGGTAGGTGTTGATAATCTTTTGTTTTAACGACATTTTCAGACAGAACTAATCTCCAGTGTGTGTGAGGTAGGTGTTGATAATCTTTTGTTTTAACGACATTTTCAGACAGAGAATTAATCTCTAGTGTGTGTGAGGTAGGTGTTGATAATCTCTTGTTTTAACGACATTTTCCGACAGAACTAATCTCCAGTGTGTGTGAGGTAGTTGTTGATAATCTTTTGTTTTAACGACATTTTCAGACAGAGAACTAATCTCTAGTGTGTGTGATGTAGTGCTGATAATCTTTTGTTTTAACGACATTTTCAGACAGAGAACTAATCTCTAGTGTGTGTGAGGTAGTGTTGATAATCTTTTGTTTTAATGACATTTTCAGACAGAGAACTAATCTCTAGTGTGTGTGAGGTAGTGTTGATAATCTTTTGTTTTAATGACATTTTCAGACAGTGAACTAATCTCCAGTGTGTTTAAGGTGGGGGGGGGGTGTTGAAAAATCTATTTTTTAACAACTATCTCAGCAAGTCAACAACTATATGAGCAAGTTAACAACTAACTCACAAAGTTAACAACTATCTCAGCAAGTCAACAACTATCTCAGCGAGTTAACAATTGCATATAAAAAAAGAACAAGTAATCGCTCAAAGGGAGTTAATCAGATTTTCTCAATTAAGTTTTATTTTTAGTTTAAAACTTATTTCTTTTAAAATTTAACTGTCCTCACTTTGCATTGAATGTTACGGCCAAAGCCCGAAATCGGCCAATTCGCGAAGTGGCCAATGTTAGCCGGCCAGTTCGCGAAATGGCTAGCGTCGATTGGCCAAAGCCCGAAGAAAGAAGTCATGAGCAGATTGAAGGTTGACTAGTAAGATTTCATACTTAAAATTGATTGTTAATTAAAAATGATAGCGAAACCAGGGACTGTTCGTTGGCTGGCACATGTTACATAATTACATGTTACGAGGGCTAGACTTAGTGACGACCACAAATTGACCACATGACCCCGTGTGTTGGCAAGACTATGGGCAAGGTAAATAAAGGGACTGGGCAGAGATACTGTACGTACCTTTATCTGACCACATAGTCTTTTTATTGTCCGATTACATCGGATTGAGATGGGGTGGCGCTGGATTGGATTGGAAGGACTTCCTACCTCAGAAAATGGCGCACATACCACAATCATGATTTGGCATTGAATTTTATCAGGTTGTCAGTGTATAAACTATTTTCAATAAACCTATCATAAATTCAACGTTAAAAATAACTATTCCATAATGTTTTTAATAGATAATTATAGTATATTACATTATTTTTATACCAAATATAAATATTTTAAAAAATCATTTACAAAGCAAAAAAATAAATAAAACAATTTTAAGGTGTTAAAACATAAGGGTCGAAACGTACTGTGATCGAATCGGCATTGATTTGTTCATCTACTGATTTAGCACTTTCCAGTACAGAACAACGTGTCGTAGCTAACAATTAATGATAAATTAATAGCCTCAGTATACTTAGCATTGTGTTATTACACCCCACGACACATGCTATTCGTGCCCTATGATTTATCTTTTCAACTGGAAACGTTGATCTTGGACGTTATAAATACGAGTAATAGTAATACAGTACTCACACTGAAATAGGGCCGGTGTCACGAAATAAAGTCTCCCC
>CALYLW010002502.1:0-44811 GCA_944989445.1 Ampullaceana balthica
TTCGTTATTTCTCAGTTTAATTGACTATCAATTCATGATGTGGTCATCTAAAATCTTTAAGTACAAGGAACTTCTTGCACTAGCGATAAAGCGAATAACAAATTTCCAAAAATATTTTTGCACACAATATTTACAAACTGAATGCTAAACGAATGTATAAATATTTCATTGATTGGATAGCATTTTTTTCTAAGAAGATAAAAGAAAAGAACTTCTGGAGTAAGACAATACTTATTTATAATAAGGTCACAAATGATGCTCCAGGGAGGCGAACGAGCGAAATTGTAAGGGCATACATATGTGTTTTTCAATACATAGCACTCACGTCGCATTAGGACAAATATCTTGTTAAATAAATTTCCTAACATATTCGCACACACGAAGCGCAATCAACTGGACTATTGAGACATATTTTTTTAACCACCGTTTTAGTATTGAAGAGAATGGATGAATTTCAGCGTTTGACTGCTACTTGCGCGAGTACACAGAAGACTTCGTCCTGTTTCAAATGAGTCTGTTTAGGAAAGAACTATTATACAACAATTAACGTCTCACGTATTTTTGAGCACTTTCTTGCGGGCTTACACAAAACAATGATTCTTTTAAACTGATTCAAATATTAAACCAAATCAAAAGTTACATGTCTTACATGACGGAATTTTCTAAAAAAAGATGTAGAGTCGTACTAGGTTTACAACTTCATAACTGATTCTCATTCGCTAAGTCTGTCTTAATAAAAATATATCATTTCCTGCTTGTGTGAACAACGATAACGAACATTCTACATGTCATGAGAAGAAATCTTGCGGTATGAAAGAGGGTATAGCAACAGCCAGTTCCCAAATACTATCCAAGGGGAGCAGAAATAAACAAACAGATTAAGTACAAACCAATACTTTCTTGATTGTGCGAATCAGGCTTGAGATGATTTTAACTAGTGATAGCTACTGAGTAAATGAATGGATCTTTAACGCAAACGCTATAGATATATAAAAAAACTTGTAGTACAAAGCCCATTATATAAAGAGAGCGACAAAAAAGTGCCAATATAGACCAACGTCTCCATATTCTTAACTTGTTCAGCGTACTCGTGGCACCAAAGCTTCCTTTTTTTCAAATATTTTGAGAAAATTCTATTTGCCAATCTAGTTGTTAACCGATCTTGAACGAATTCATCCATGATAAACTGTGATTTACGAATGAACCTGGCATATTTGATAATTTACCACCACAACTCTTACATATCGTGATTATAGGGGCCAGGGGGGGTCCCAAATGTCTTTTGTCGTAAAATAGTTGAGATATAATTTAGTCATTCTATTTTTAACGCGACCTTATGGCAGTAAATAAATATCATTATCGATGATGAAAACTGTAAAATTAAATGAACCAGGTATGCCAAATTGTCCATCCTTGAACCTCGAGTCATGGCCTCGGGGGCACATATAAATGTATTTTTTTCCTTATATTATATTAAAAAAAAATTAGTTTAATTTGTTAGATATGACAAGAAATACCTCTGGATTTTTATGAAACACAAATCATGGTATATAAAGAAAACATAATAAGTTCTGATAGTTTATAATACAATTACTATAGACACTGAGTACTTCACTCCTAATCATTCATCATTCTCCCCTCTCGGACTCTTAGAACGGGGTTGGGTGGGGGGTATTCTAAGGGTGTAGTTTTTTTGGAGGGGCCCTAAATTTGTTTCTTTCTACTTCAAAACTTTATAGTAGACATATATTGGGTTAATTGCCCGCCTCTCCCCATTCAATCTTACACGATATTGACAAAATAGCATAAAATATATGTATATAATTTGTTATATATAAAAAATAACAAGTCACATATTTGGCGGAGAATCGACACTCATATACGTTAAACTGATGGGCCCCCCCCCCACCCAGGTGACCCTTATAGTAATTTCTTTTTTTATTTCTATATATGTGATTGTTAATTCCTTTTTACTGAGAAAATTCGATATATCGTTCGAGTACAACACTACACAAATCTAGACACTGGGTCGGAGGGGATATCGCTCGGCCTATAAGGCGAAACAATTATCAATGAATGCCAGGTATCACTCCTAAGCCCGTACCCCGCCAGATTAACTAGACAAAAACAAGACTACCTTGAGATTTTTCCGGTGTATCATTTACAATAAAGCAAAAAAAAAAAAAGATTAAAAAAAAAAAAAAACAAACACAGAAAAAAGAATAACAACGACATTACCTACATTCGATAATAATAACTAAACAAAAAATACAAAAATAAAAAACTAAAAAAAATAAGTAAAAAGAATAAAACAAAAAAAACATTTCTCTGACTTCACAAAAAATCCAATGGTAATCAAAAACGGCTATCACTATTTTATAATCAATGAACTCTAGTCCTTCACAGACTTTAATGTTTCATAACAATTAGGTACTTGTAAAAGGAACATTCGATAAATAAGGAAGCAATTTAACACCTTCACCTTCAGAAGTAACACCTTCAAGTCACATGCATGTTAGAGACATTACCCGCCGAGTGATAAATATTCTATTTGTTTTTATCTTGTTCTACTATTTTAGAGAGACTATCATAACTCTTAACATTAACTCTACAACATAATATAACTAACCTAAAAAAAACTAAACTCAAGGGTGCAGCTTTTTAAAAACAATAAAAAAGAATTGAAAAAAAAAAAAAAAATTAGACAACATAGCGATATAGAAACCGATCAATGAAAACATTTCTTCATTGATAAAATTCACAAAATAGAAGTAATAAAAAAACATATAAATATTAAAAAATAAATACAAAAAACAAAAAACAAAATATAACAAATTTATGAACGCGTCCATCACATATAAAAAAGAACAAGAGTATAATGGTTATTCAATAATAATTTTCCTTCATTAAATCTTTTCACCTCAACATTTCGTCTATTTTTCATTTTTTTCTCTTCTTAAAAAAATTCCAATTGAAATTCAATACAAATGATGGGATATGCAAATACGGGGAAAATAATAATTATCACACAAAAAGGTTTAGTCGGACCGGCATTCGTTCAGATCAACCAAATATCCTGGACCATGACTAAATATTCTCACAAAAAATATTCCTTCATCTTTGATAATTCCAAATGAGTATATAAATAAAAAAATGAACCAATGAGTACTCAATAATAAAACATGGAAAGAGTACACTAACAAATTAATTCGGTATTACTCAACACATACTAGTAAGAAAAACCAAAAATAAATAATGAGCAACACATACCAAACCAAACAACAAAAACTACACAATCTTACCACTACTTCCCCCACAAACTACACAAATACCCTCAATACAACATTGGTAATCAATATACACACAACAACACAAATGAAATTACATACTAACCCTCTGACATAAATTCTAGACACATCCCCCAAAACTCGCGCCGCATACCCCCAAACACAGACCCAACACGACACCCATCCCGCGAACTCACCCCCAAACCCAAATACCTATCACCACACAAACCATCAAGCTTACAACACTATATCCAGAAATCACATAACATGCGTATACCCACACTCTACAAACGCTAAACCATAGTATAACACCATATAACAATCGCCCTACTACGCGTTGGAAGCGGTGCTGTCATATTGTTTTTATTTAAAAAGAACTATTACAAATAAACAACTGTGGACAGTAGCTACATGGAACTATAAAACATAATATACCAACCTTTTCTTTAGTATAATAGGCTGGTATGAATACATGTGTCATGTTCATTGAAGAGAATCATTTCCTTGATGTTGTTTAGATATCTCAATCGAACGGACCTATCATGTACTAACATAATCTTCTAAGAGTATTGAAGGACTCCTTAGCGTACTCATTTATTTATCCCTCTCCACTATTCAATATCCTCAATTCTCTAAACTCAGCACCAAAACATGACTGATGGTGAACCTTTTGTATATTCTAATGAGGCAATAATCGGCGTCTGGAAAACAGTGCGATATTAAAACGTCTAAGGTCTTACTCTGTTAAGATACGAATCCCAAATACAATTAAAACGCAGACGTCTGAATGGTAATGAGGGATATACAAAATAGACGATGATCATGGGTGGATCCGTCACACCAAACATAAGAATTACGAAATATTTCATTTCTTCTTATAATGGATTTCTTAATTCTGATTAAGGGCAATGATACTATGGCAACATCCGTGCTTGACAAAATGAACCTGCCCTCGTGTTCATAGTACCTTTACACGCTTACTCAATCTCATCAACACCTTTATCCATTCAAAACTTATATTTATTTATAGATACATTTCATTTTCTATATTTGTATTTTGTTTCACATCTTTTTTTTATTTTAATCGTAAATATATTATTATTCTCTAACATTCTATTCTATATCTAATTCTATAAATCTACATGGAGCAGTTAAAAGTCTAGGGGGATCCTCCTTGGATAAATCAGGCTGGTCAATTTATTGTTGAAAAAAAATCTAGGGAAACAGCAGCCACCCGCCCCGGCTGCCCCACGGGGTGTTACCCGTAGGAAAATATCAGATATACCGTACACTTTCCGGGTTACCAAACACAAACTAAAACAACCAAAACCTTATAACCCCGACAGTACCAACAACCCATTCTTTCCTAAACGGATATTCGTATAATTTTTTTTCAACTTCTCTTCTTTTTGTTTCGTCTATACATTTATCACACACAATGAGACACCTTTTTTTCAACCCAACGCTTTTTGTCTCACGCCTTTACACTTTTTTTTTTCTTCAATTTCTCTTACACTCATTTTTTTTTTGTTTTCTACATCTACAGGATGGTGTATTCTGTTCCAAACAAAATCACAACCTCACGAACATGATTGTACTATCGTGTCTTACAGATCAATTTGAACTTATAGATAATATCATGGTAATCTTCATCATAAGAAACTGAACTCACACACATATACACATTCACCAATACATTATCTGGATTACTCCAATGGATTAGGTATGCCAATAGGAGAAAAGACCGATCTACAACTATGTAGCCCTAAGCCCATAGATTAAACTTGCATGTATCAAATATATATCTATGGTAACCAAGTATTTCCTCCAAATCTTACTTCTCCCATTTTGTATGCAGTCTGAAGAAAAGAAAAAAGAAGCTAATATTGCCTAACTGCAACTGACTGTATTTTAGCAAAAAAAACGCGAGACGAATAACAATGAACAAACAACCCATGGGATCAAGATTTTATTTCTAACACATTCACTATTCTAAATCACAAACTCATTCACTGAAGAGTATCTATTATATTAACACAATTCACAACACAAATCACTGTATCATCAATTCCATTCACCATATTACAACATCACTAGATCACTTGATTGAGTATTCCTAGATTACGGAGATTCAACTCTCCCAAAAACAAATATAACTAAAATACAAATCAATATAAAACTATGGTATACTAATCATAGATCAATGGTATCCATATAACATGGGTGTCACTAATAAATAAAAAATAAACACAACTCATGGGATCACCGACAGATATAAAACTATGGTTATCGGACTACCCAAACATAAAATAAAATAATACCAAACAATCGTATCCCATACATATTAAAAACATGGTACAATCACAAACTCCAACTACACTACCCTCTCTCCCTCCCATTTCCCTCAGTCCAGCTATTTCTATTACCACTCTCCCCATTCTTCTCTCCATCCCATGAAGGGTTCATTATTCCTTCTCTATTTAAATTCACTAATATTCTCTATTCTTCAGATAATACTCTCCTCTCTTTGTATATCCCCCCTTCTCCTCTTGGTTATTCGCCGCATTCTTACTGTAATTCAAAATATATTCACAAAAATAGATACCGCATGTTATCATATAAAAACATGATAACAGGTATCACAATATAACACTGGTATCATAATACAACTGGTAATCCCTAATAAAAAAAACATGTAATTCTATCAATAGTCTCTATGTATTCCCTGCCGATCTCAAGGTAACTCTTCTAAACAAGTCACCTCTAACACCAAACATGGTAACCACACTAAAAAAACATGGTACTCCCCCCCCCATATAAACCACCCCTGGTCCTCCACTCCATCTTAACTCCTCTATTCCTCTTCATCCTCACGCCAACTAATCCAAACTCTCATAAACTCATTGTACTTCACAGAAGATAACCTCGACACCAACCACCCCAAGGTATCTCCAACACACACACGCTTCAGAACATGGTATCATATAACATGGTATCATATAACATGGTATCATATTCTCTTGTATTCAATGAGATAACATGGTATCATATAACATGGTATCATATTCTCTTGTATTCAATGAGATACATGGTATCATATAACATGGTATCATATAACATGGTATCATATTCTCTTGTATTCAATGAGATACATGGTATCACATAACATGGTATCATATTCTCTTGTATTCAATGAGATAACATGGTATCATATTCTCTTGTATTCAATGAGATAACATGGTATCATATTCTCTTGTATTCAATGAGATAACATGGTATCATATTCTCTTGTATTCAATGAGATAACATGGTATCATATTCTCTTGTATTCAATGAGATAACATGGTATCATATTCTCTTGTATTCAATGAGATAACATGGTATCATATTCTCTTTTATTTAAATTTAGTTTTCAGAAACTTTTTCAATTTCAAATGAATTTTAAAACATTTAACTCATTTTGTTTTTCACTGTTTAAAGTCTACATCACAAGTTGAAGTTCTTTTAATGTCATAAGGAAATACAAGCTCTAACAACTTAGTAGAATATAGAATAAAACTCAAGTAGGCTGTTATCTTATAAATCATAGACACTGATAATGTTTGAATTTGAAGAATATTCTTTCTGAAATATTAGCAATTATATAATTTAAAAAACAATTGTTATAGAAGAAATTATATAAGATAAAATTTCCTATAGTAGCAAAACTTTATATTTTACTGGCACAAAAAAACATTTTTGAAATGTTGGCTTGTGTTAAAATATTTGTATTTACAACACTGATTTTGAATTTTCAAAATTGTTTAACTTTGAAAGTTTCATCATACTAGATAATGCAATTGTTAAAAAATGTAACATTTTTTTTTGGTATTATGTGATTTAGATTATCATGATTTAATTAATTTTTTAAAAGTCTCTCTTTTTTTAAAGATATATTTCTTAAAATATATTTATTATGAAACAATAATATATATTTTTTAAAAATTGTTATCAGGTAGAGCTTTAAAAGTATATGTTAAAAATATTGCATTAAAAATACCAACAATATGTATAAAAGAATTTATTTTTATTTATAATTTTAAAAATGAAATTTTGGTATACTAAAGTAGAATGCAAAATTCTAAATAAGTAAAATACTGGCAATATATTTTTTTTAATAAACTAAATTGTTCTGATAATTGGTTTGGTTTAATTTGTTTTTTTAAATTATTTTTTTCCTTTAATAATACCTTTACTTCATTACTCTAAAATGTTCAATTTTTTTTACAGACTTTCAAAGGCTTTCAAAGACATATTATAGTTTCAAGTAATTGAGACTATTTCAATTTCATATGTTAACTATTTACCTTGTTGTTCAGTCTAGCAGTAACAGTTGTTGTTCAGTCTAGCAGTAACAGTTGTTGTTCAGTCTAGCAGTAACAGTTGTTGTTCAGTCTAGCAGTAACAGTTGTTGTTCAGTCTAGCAGTAACAGTTGTTGTTCAGTCTAGCAGTAACAGTTGTTGTTCAGTCTAGCAGTAACAGTTGTTGTTCAGTCTAGCAGTAACAGTTGTTGTTCAGTCTAGCAGTAACAGTTGTTGTTCAGTCTAGCAGTAACAGTTGTTGTTCAGTCTAGCAGTAACAGTTGTTGTTCAGTCTAGCAGTAACAGTTGTAACATTCCCTATCCTACCACTTATCCCCTCTTCTAATTTAGAGGCTGGTCGAGATGTTCGATTCCGATATGTAAAACTCTCAACAACATCCATGTCACAGTCGTCAGTGGTGATAGTTGGGGGGGGGGCAGCATTCTGTGCCATATTTTGGGTTTCCTTTATGCTAATTTTAAGACCAAACTCTTTGTTGGCATCGGAGAAGCTGGACTAGAGGCTCTGCAGGCTGTCTGCTGTGTAAGATATTAAGGCGCCTGGGTCTGGAAATAGTAGATACATTATATCACACACTTACCAAGTTTTTTCAACACATTGTTTTCCAAAGACCCGTCGTATAAATTCAGATGTCAATAAAAAATGTTTAAATAAATGTTAAAAATATTTTTCAAAACAAAACCCATTAAAATATTTTTTTTAAAAACCATCCTGCTAAAATGTGCTAAAATCTCTTAATTCCTAACATGTTTTATGGTGTAGGATGATTTGATATTGTAACATCTGATTTAAATGCTTCCAAAATAAAACATAATACTTCATTATTATTTGTCGGTTGGAACGCTCAGTGAAGGGGTAGTTCCTTTCCGGGAATTGGTGACCTCTACGCGGCTCGGACCACGAGTAAGGCAGGAGGACTAGACCGCAACCCGAAACCAACAAACCCTGGCAGGCAATACCGAAGTCCGGTTATGTTTTGGGTACTAGTCAAATATGATTAGAGAGTTGCACGTATCTTAGACAGCATTAGATGCAATGTCGACGATGTAAACAGAAGTAATAGTTGAGGGTCGGGTAAATCGGAGGCGACCGGTTCGTCTCCCTCACTAGCAAACGTTGATGAGCGGTGCTGGTTTAGGCCCAGGAGTGGTAGTATGGATTAGCACAAGTTACCGTGAAAAACTTAGCGGACGCCAGCTCTGAGGAAACCTTCCAGTGGTGGTACACACTAGGTAGGTCATTGATTATCCCCCGCCCAGCGGCAGTCCTTAACTATAGACACTCGTATCCGGGGTTGTGGGGGGGGTGCCTCGGTTTTAGTGAGCCGAAGTAGGTAAATTCCAAACCCTCCTTGTGAGGTCACTTTTATTGGGAGGTATTTCGACCATGTCCTCGATTCCCAAGCGGTTCCTTTGAGAGGGAACATAGTTGCTGGAATGGTTTTCCGGGAAGACCCACGAAGAGCACTTGGCTCGGGGCTGCTGATTTTCTTCCACATGTAGGTTCTTACACTTCCATTGAACCAAAGCTTATACATGTTATAAATATAAAACATTACAGATATTGAGTTATAAAAAAAAATCTTGCTGTTATGAAAATAATATAAGTTATCGGCTCAGAGTTGTATCAAAATAAATCATTTCATTTGATTTTAGCAACACATAGATCTATATGCAATAGCTTTATCTCTCTTTATATTTAGCGTTGTCATTTCACACTTTTCCTTATTGATAGCTAAACTAAAAAGGAGAAATAAGCTAAAACATTATTGCCCTACACAATTGTAAAACAGTAATTATTTTATTCCAAAATTTTCCTAATTTGATTTTTAAAAATAAATTTTAAATTGGCCGTAATCAATTTTTTTATTACATTATTTTACTTAAAATATCTTTAAATGTAAAAAACTCAATTTTTTGCATATAAAATCAACATTCTTAATTGGACAAAAGTGTTTTTAAATCCCTTATATTAACTTCACCGGCGTCTCTCTCTCTCTCTCTCTCTCTCTGTCTGTCTGTCTTGGGCTCGGCGGGCGGAAAAAAAGAAGTCAAAAATGACCCATTTCCCATGATCGATCAAACTGAAATTTGGCACACGGACCGTCGAACCTAAACAATGCATCTTATCAAAATTTCAGATCGATCGAGCGTACATAATTAATTAATGCATTTTTAGTTATCTTATATGAGGTATGTAATTCAAAATTCACTGTAATTCAGGTTCCAAGTGAGTTTGAGTTGACGCCGACCGTCGTGTTGCGACGACCGTCATGCCGACACCCCTCACATCATTTATTTAAAGACAGGGACATCACTCAGTGTCAGTCTGTAAATGGTTTAAAAATAATCATACTGTTAGTTATGTCTCATATATAGGGATTTATAGTCAAAGACTTTGTTTTTTACGTAAACCTATATTAACTTCACCGGCGTCTCTCTCTCTCTCTCTCTCTCTCTCTCTCTCTCTGTCTGTCTGTCTTGGGCTCGGCGGGCGGAAAAACAGAGTCAAAAATGACCCATTTCCATGATCCGATCAAACTGAAATTTGGCACACGGACCGTCGAACCTAACAATGCATCTTATCAAAATTTCAGATCGATCGAACGTACCATAATTAAATTAATGCATTTTTAGTTTATCCTTATATGAGGTATGTAATTCAAAATTCACTGTTTGTTATTTTTTTTTAAATTCCAGTTCCACGTGAGTTTGAGTTGACGCCGGACCGTCGTGTTGACGACGACCGTCGTGGCGACGCCCCCTCACATCCCACCCCATTTAATAAAGACAAGGGACATCACTCAGTGTCAGTCTGTAAATGTTTAAAAATAATCACTACTGTTAGTTATGTCTCATATATAAGGGATTTATAGTCAAAAACTTTGTTTTTACGGGTTTGTTTTATTAAATCCCTTATATTAACTTCGCGGCCGTCTCTCTCTGTCTTGGGCTCGGCGGGCGGGCGGGCGGAAAAACAGAAGTCAAAAATGACCCACTTCCCATGATCCGATCGAACTGAAATTTGGCACACGGACCCGTCTGACCTAACAATGCATCGTATCAAAATTTCAGATCGATCGAACGTACTGTAATTAAATTAATGCATTTTTAGTTTATCCTTATATGAGGTATGTAATTCAAAATTCACTGTTTGTTATTGTTTTTTTTCTTCCAGTTTCACGTGAGTTTGAGTTGACGCCGACCGTCGTGTTGACGCCGACCGTCGTGCCGACACCCCCTCAAATCCCACCCCCATTTATTAAAGACAAGGGAGATCACTCGGTGTCAGTCTGTAAATGTTTGAAAATAATCAATACTGTTAGTTATGTCTCATATATAAGGGATTTAAAGTCAAAAACTTTGTTTTTACGGGTTTGTTTTATTTACCACGTTTTTATTAACTCGCTTTCGTTGGGCATTGTTTGTTTGTCCAAGATTTTTTCAAATCTGCCAACGTAAAATTGAACCACTTCTGATGGTCCTAGAGATCTGAAAATTTTACCACAGATAGATCTTGGATGACAATGCATTGTATTAAAATTTCAGATCGATCGAATGTACCGTTATTAAATATTGAACTTTTTAGTTTATCTATAGTCTATATATAAGAAACTGTACCGTCGGCTTTTGTTGACATCCGTGAGTTCCCCCCGTGACCACATCACAATGTTTTTAAAACGTTTGGCGGGCGCTTGTGAGGTGTTTGGTAAAATAAATAGAGGTAAAAAAATATTGTTAAAAACCAAGTTTTTATTAGTGGACTAAAAAGAATAAAATAAATAAAGGTAAAAAAATGATTTTTAAAAAACACGTTTTTACAAGCGGACTAAAAAGAAGAAAATAATTTAAAACTGGTAAGTTCAAGTACTTTGATTTAATATGACTAAAAACGTGGGGCGGGTGTTTGGTATAAAAATTAAAGATTTCTAATTTAGAAGGCAAAAGGGAGATCTATAAGTGAGAGTATGAGTGAGCTGCATATGTTAAACCTCATAAGCACCTGTCCCACGTTTTTAGTCATATTAAATCAAAGTACTTGAACTTACCAGTTTTAAATTATGTTCTTCTTTTTAGTCCGCTTGTAAAAACGTGGTTTTTTAAAATCATTTTTTTACCTTTATTTATTTAATTTCAACTTTCGAGAGATTTTACGAACACATTGATTAAAATGCGGGATCTTAATGCATTAGATTATTTACTTTAATTTTAATATTGTCAGTAGAATTGGATGATTAAACTCGGGATTATCATCAACAAATAAAGGCAGGAGACGCACGTCAGCAAGTGAAAGTAGGAGACGCACGTCAGCAAGTGAAAGTAGGAGACGAAAGTCAGCAAGTGAAAGTAAGAGAGGCACGTCAGCAAGTGAAAGTAAGAGACGCACGTCAGCAAGTGAAAGTAAGAGACGAAAGTCAGCAAGTGAAAGTAAGAGACGCACGTCAGCAAGTGAAAGCAAACACGTCCAAGAATGAAACATCTCTAACTTTTCTTCATTCTCCATGACATTGTCGGTGATGGCAGTTAGTTTCTGGCAGATTGTATAATTATATTTCGATATAATCTCTTTGCTTTGTGGATGCATTCCCATGTCACGTGACAAGAAACGATTATGAATAATTGTTGAGTAGTAATTATAGTTGAACATGAATAAAATTGAAGTGATATATCCTAACTCAGTTTGCGGCACTATGATATAATTAAGTTAATAAATGCAATGAATAATCTTTATTTAAACGTAAATGTATTATTTTAATATATAACGTGTATTATGAAAGTTGTTATATATGATCTAATATTTATAGTTGGGATTTCGCCCCAGTAGATAATACTCACGGTGTAATTTCCACACACACACACAAGCACACACCAAAATACACACACACAAAGAATCAAAACTGAATAACTTTCAAAACAGTATATAACGTCGAGATAAGTTAAAATCTAATTTCAATTTGTTAAGAAATTACACGACTTTCCTTCATACCTTGAATACAAGAAAGTAAAAATAAATGAGTGTATATTCGTCTTTTAATGCATTGCTGAATCACACATGTGATAGACATGAAACTTTGAAATGTTGTTGTATACACTCCTGCTCAGGTTAACATCATTTAACCAATCATTTGGGGTTCGGGTTCAAAGCTGTTAAATTACCGTGGATTCGTGGTAAGTACCCCTTCCGATTACCGTATTCGCTCAAAAGTTTATGAAAACCCAAGTGTAGGATTAAATACTTAAATATAAAATTCCGTCCACTTAACTAAAACAATACTAACGTCAATAAAACATTACGCACCTAACTTAACCAATACTTGCCTAACTGAAACAGTATTTACCTAATTGAAACAGTACTCACCTAACTGAAACAATACTCACCTAACTGAAATAGTACTCACCTAACTGAAATAGTACTCACCTAACTGAAACAGTATGCACCTAACTGAAACATTACAAACCTAACTGAACCAGTAAAAATCTAACTGAAACAATACTCATCTAACTGAAACAGTATGTACCAAACTGAAATATACTCTGCTAACTGAAAACAAATAAGCATGTAATTGAAGCTATATAATATGTATAAAATAAAGGGAAATGCCACAGTTTTATTTGTTGTTAAATGATGGTAATAGAAATTGTTTTTGCGTAAGCTATGCACCACAAAGCACCGGTGCTGTTGTATAAAATATGACATTTAAATTGTCCTTTACCAATCTTACTTTTGACAATTAATGACAAGAAAAAAATTTAAATTTTGTATAATTTATATTTCTATGACTCTTAATATTAATGACTTGTGCTACTTAGATTTTTGTATACACGTAACATGAAAATATATAGAAACATAAAATTCGAAAAACACATTAGATTTTAAATTTGTTTTTATTTGTAATTTTAAACAACCTATTTAATTTATATATGTATTTTAACATGGATGTTTACGTTAATTTTAAAGCAACCACAAATTATTACTAGTACTTTGGAACACCAAAGAAGGTTATTTTATTCACGTGCCATGTCACTTGATCTCGATCCTTATAAATAAGGATACAATGAAATAGTTTAATTTTAACAAGCTTATTTCAGATGAATATGAAAGAACTCCTCAAAATTATTCAATTATAGTGGATAGATATATTACATAATAAACTTCCTTTTTGTTGTCTACAAAATTGGATACTTGAAATGTTATATAAAATGGTTTTACCGTCAGCTTGAAATGACTCTCTAAAGACACGCTTTGTTGGAATAGCGTTGTTGGCAGTATAGAGCGGCGCCAAATGCAGATGTTAAATTATGTTAAGAAACAATGATAGGTCGTTGTTTGCTTCTACCCTTACGTGAGGTACGCATCTGAGTAAGTCTTTGTCCTATACAAAGATGTTACACATGAGTTCAGAGGTCAAGCATGTTTACTGTTTATTTATTGATAATAGACTATTGGGTTTAGAGAATTGGTCGCCTATCTGTTTGCTGCCGGGCCGTGCGACTGTGAGCTTCTTTGGCAAGTCCGAGCGTTGATCGAAATAACATGTATGTTTTCATTAAAATAGACAAACAAAATTTTTAATAACTCAAAGGCGATGAGATGGAAAATTAATAGGCATTATTATGTGAAATTATTTGGGGTATTGTAAGCAAATTTTGGTAATTATAAATTAGATTTCAACATATTTATTAATGGATCTACATTAAACATAATATTTAATTCAAACTATAAATATAACTTATAATAGAAATAAAACTCTACTATAATTATGTTTTCAGACTCAATTTGTCTCTATAGCCGAATTGTCAGTGCTGTAAGATTTTCACACGGGTCTCCAAACTTTTCTGCCGGAGGGCCGCATTAACTCTCAGACAGCAGTTTGAGGGCCGAATACACACTAGTGGTCTAAATTAGAAATAATAAAAACATAGATGTTTTTAATTATCTATTTAATAGGGCTGTTAACGATTAATTTAAATTTAATCGTTAACTTTTGAAAAATTAACGATTAATTAATGGTTAATTTCGATTCAAGCCAAAAATTAAAATGTAGGATGTCATAAGTAACACTTATTAAAGGTTCTTGTTGAAAATTTAAATAACACTGGAGTGTCTCGTTTATATGTCATCATTTAAAATCAACTACGTAAAAAGACAAGTGTGTTGACTTTATTTGGTTAAAGTGATGAGCGAGTCTAAGTGACAATATAACAAGCCGAGCTGAACAATCATTCACATGGAACTGAGGTAACTGGTATTCACAAAACGTTCTTGGCAAGGAATGCCATTATCGGATATCGATGTTCATTAAGTTTCCACTATTGTAGAGGGTTAATGGATTCAGGAACTTTCATCTCCATTTTGTAACGCAGTAATTCATCAGAAGAGCTGTCGTCATTTTCTGTCTCTGAGTCAGACTCCATTACTGCCATTAGCCTAATACGCTTTTCATTTGGTTTGATAAGTAGGCGAAGTGTTAGAATCATGGTAGGCAAACTTAATAAACATTTTGAACATTCCCGTCAGTCAATAGTTTAAAACCAAAATGTTCGTGTGATCGTCAGGAAATTTATTATTTATCGGCGGCTATTTTTTAGATCTATTCTTCTTTTACTTTTTGAATTCCAATAATTTTAAGTAAAGGGTCGATTATTCGTTAAAAATAATTTAATCGTCAAATTTTTAAACGATTAATCGAGAAATTAGACGTTAAATTTTGCAACCTTTATATTTAATATTATCATGTTTTTAATATTATTATTATTTAATATTATTTTATAATACATTTATAAACTGCACATGAACACCTGTATTAGTGGAAATGGTGAAATTGTTTCCTGGATGCCAATATAGTAGATATTTCTGGATTTAGATTTGATGTCCCTTACATCAACAGTGACCTGAGATTATCATCAGACAAGTTAGTCCTCAAAATGTTTTCCCCATATTTCATCCTCGAAAATGTCTGTTTACACAAGTATTTTGCTCCATAGATTGAAAGGTAACTTGATGCAACAGCTTTAACATTAGGAAAGACTTCCTTGGGAAAAAACTGGTAAAAACTCAAAAGTCCTTCTTTGAACTTGTCCCTAAGGAAATCATTTGCTTACAAATCAATGTCTTCCCGCTGCAGTTCATCTGATCAACTATCCACATCAGCTTGAAATGGATTTTGAAAAGCTCAACTTCTTCTGCCTTTGAATCCAAGTCAGAAAACAACTCCTATAACTAAAGCTGGAGGTCTTTGATGATCTCGCATGCAAATAATGTGGGGAACTCAGCTGTTGCTTCACCCATGAAGACCTTGCAGTGCTGAAAGTGTGTCAAAGTGTTGGCCTGTACTTGTTCCGAGACTTGTTTGGAGACCCCCCTGGTTTAGATATTGTGTTGGTTACAAGTACATTTATGTGCTACGTCACAGAGATGACGTAATTAACAACATGGTTTGGTTAAACGGCTCAAAGGGCGTATTCTGTTATTGTTAGCAAGAGAAATGTAAACATTCCTAAAAATGTCCAACCTCACATGTAACTTGCTTGTGCCACCTGTAGTTAATTGTGAAGAGACAACTGTATCGTAACTTGCCCTAAAAGTTTTGCTCTCATAGATTCACCTGAATATTTACAGGTGCATTTTCCAGATTGTGTGAAAAATGTCAGAGTGACATTGCTTGACAAATAAAATGGTATACATTTATTCCGTTAGATTGTATCTGTTTAAGTGACGCCAAGTTTTGAGTACACTTCAGTAGCAATCAATTTATGCTTCAAGATATGACCTGAATAGAGGTAAAGGATCAAATGGGATAGAGAGACGAATCACATTGAACTTACACACATTAAATCTGACTAAAGTATCCTATATAATAAAAGGCAAAGTTCTGTCCGTTCTGTCCCTACATCTATAGCGATTGGTCCCTCAAACACATATGACTCCTACAGCCAATCACTAGCGGAGAAAAATATACATATTGCGCGGAGGTTCAAAACGAGTTATTTTTGGTGCAGTTTTTACCTTTGAACCCTTGGTGAGGCATGCTCAGACAGGGGTTTGTTTTTCCCAAACAAACCCAGTAATGGCTTATGATCTGTAAAGATGGTGAACTCCCTACCAAACAGAAACTTGTGAAATTTCTTTACACCAAAAATGATGCCTAAGCCTTCCCTATCTAACTGAGAATAATTTTTCTCAGCCTGGTTCAAAGATCTACTGGCAAAAGCAATGGGTCTGTCACCATTTTAATATATGTGAGATAAAACTGCTCCTACACCATCTGGTGAAGCATCACATGTTAAGATAAGTCTTTTACCTGGGTCATAGTTAGCTAGCAAGGTGTCAGAAGACAAAGCTTCTTTTGCTGCATTAAAAGCAGCATCTTGTTGTTTACCCCAGTGCCAAGTTGCATTTTTCTGCAGCAGCTTGTACAGTGGTTATAGTTTATCAGACAGATTCCCTATGAACTTTGCATAGTAATTTATCAAGCCCAAAAAAGCTCTTAGCTGTTGGGTATTTTCAGGTTTGGGTGCCTCTTTAATGGCTTTTGTTTTCTCAGGTTGAGGTCTGAGACCTTGCCTGCTCAATTTATAACCCAGAAAACTAATATCTGTCAGCATGAATTGACATTTATCTTTGTTTATTTTTAAACCCTTTTCACCGACTATTTTCAAGACTTTATCAAGTGTTTTAAGATGTTCCGTGTCATTCTTACCAGTTATGTATAAATTGTCAAAGTAAACACAAACATTTGGAATGTCCTTAAAATTATGTCCATGACAGCCTGGAAAATTCCAGGGCTAGATGATATCCCAAAACATAGTCTTTCATATTGGCAGAGTCCCTTATGTGTGTTTATTGTCGTATAGACTTTTGAATCCGGATGAAGTTCTAGTTGAGTGTAAGCATGACTAAAGTCTAATTCAGTGAATTTTTCTCCTCCTGCTAAATTCAAAGAAATATCCTCAATGTTAGGAACAGGGTACCTATTTAGCTCTATTTGCTTATTCAGTGTAGCTTTATAGTCTCCACAAATTCTTACAGAACCATCCTTCTTTAACACTGGCACAATGGGCGTTGCCCAATCGGAATAGTCTACCTTCTTTATGATGCCATTAGATTCTAATCTACTTAGCTCCTTTTCAATTTTATCCCTCATTGCATAAGGTGGAACTCTAACTTTGCAGTATCTAGGATTTGTATCTTTAATGCTTATCTTCACTTTCCTATCATTTAGTAACCCTGAACTACCAAAGACACCTTCATTTTCAGATACAACTTTATCTATTGAAGTAAAACTAGATTATCTTGCTTTGTTCACTGAAAATATGCTCCCCCAGTCTAACTTAAGATCAACTAACCAGTTCCTACCTAGTAATGGTGGTCCGTTTCCTTCAACTACAAGAAGAGGATGTTTAACACTTTGACCATTATAGCTTATATGAACTATACACTCTCCTATCACCGGAACATTGTCACCTGTGTATGTTGTTAGGCACCTGTGACATGGTTGTAGAGGCACTGATCCTCCTGTGACAGCGTCAAAGTCCTTCCTTGTGATGACGGTTAGAGATGCTCCCGTGTCAAGCTGGAAGATGATGCTCTTACCATTGATACAAACTGGTACGTTGATGGGAGCATGACTTGTTGATTTCACAGAGAACAGGTTGAACTCCGGCTGCGGATCAGTTTGAGCATTTTCACTGGTAGAGTGGTTCATTGGTTGGGTTAGGCTGTCTTGGTGACAGTTAACATAGTGCTGCCTTTGGTTGCGGTACTGTCCTGACTGGCTAGATGTAGCAACAGACGAAGACTTTGCAAAGCAGGCCTGGGCAATGTGACCTTGCTTACTGCACTTATAGCAAGTTGCTGACTTGAATTTGCACTGATGAGATGCATGGGAACCGTTGCATCGATGACATTTTTGATAATTATTACTAGATTTAGATCTAGGATTTGAACTTGCAGGCTGTTTAGCATAAGTTGAACTGCTCTGATGGGGTTGGTGTTTGTTGACTGACCTGCTGTCTACTGCATGGATCCCTGGAGGCGCCAGAGATCTGGCCGCATCGGATGACTGCTGGAATGAAGTTGCAAGTTGTATTGCTTTTTCCAATGTTAGATCTGTCTCGAGAAGCAATTTTCTCTGCACATCAGGGCTGTTCACACCGGTGACAAACTTTTCACATAGTCTGTCGGACAGGGTGTCGCCGAATTCACAGAATTCACTTAGATGACGTAGTGCTGCAACATATTCTGATATAGACTCGTTTGGTTGACGAGTCCTACCGTCAAATCTGGCTCGACACATGACCTTTGGTGGTGCAGGCGCATGGTGATCTGTGAGGAGTTTGCTCAGCTCGTTAAAGCTCTTGGTAGCTGGACTAGATGGTGCACATAAGTCCTTTAATAGCCTAAATTGTTGAGGCCCTATGACTGTTAACAAAACAGCTCTCTTTTTGGCTTCTATCGTCACGTCGTTAGCTTCAAGGTAGAAGCTTAACCTATCTAGATAATCATGAATGGTTTCTTCATTCGAATTAAATTCTTTTATCTGGCCATATAGAGCCATTATCCTACAAATACTTAGCAAATATGCTCTAGCAAGCTTCTTTTTAAGTAAGCATGTTCTCTTTTTAGTGGATGATTAATCCTCGTCGCCAATGAAGTGGATTGAGATCTTATAATTCTAGATAGATAATACAACAGACGAGGAAGCCATTTTATGTACGCCTCGTTTATTCTGTATCTCAAAACGAAACTCAACATGCAAGGGACATCACTCAAACATTATAAGACTAATACAAGAGAGTGAGTTCCCCCAAGAATAAAGCTTAATATATTACAAGTATGTTGTTCCCATCTTGAAGTGACTCCAGTGAAATCTGGTGCATGGATGATGGCTAGGTTCCATTGTAAATGATTGTATAGTATAGCGGTCATGACGTGAAAAATTATACGACGTTTAGAACGGGTAACCCGGGTACGCGTTCGATATTTTCACGGGTACCCGGGCAGCTTTTTTCAACAAAATTGACAGCCCTATTACCAAGACGGACCTACTTTAACTCTCCATTAGATTATAGATAGAATTAGAAAATATATTTACGAAAAAGAAACAATTAGAAATGTTCATAATAAAATAGTTTGAATGGAAAGTGTGAGAGAAGAGTAAAGAGTTGTAGTAATATAGTTTTCAATCAGATAAATCAATGAATCGTTGGACGTTTATTGAAGTTTTCCGCGATGCAGTCACCATCAGCTCATATGTAGCTGAGTTAATAACATGAGTCAAAGGATCTTAATACTCTAGAAGATTATGTTAACATGTGTTCACATTAATAAACAACATCAAGGAACTGATCACTTCAAAACATGACACAGTATCTAAGTATTATAAAAGTTATAATATGTTTATAGTCACATCTATCCGTGTTTTTAACATCTTTTTAATAAAACAAATGACGTAAGGCTGTATTTATGACAATTGGATCAGCCGATAATTTAAGAAATATTTTTATTTAATATTATACCTTTTTATGAGGGGTTAAAACTTAGAGTTAAAAGTAACAATAATATTATCACTCGGTATTTACTCTGAAGTAAATGCTTATTTATCGAATGTTCCTTTTACAAGTAACTAATTTTATGAAACATTAAAAGTCGAAGGAAGTGAGCCGTTGACAGGAAATTGTTTAAATCGAAATCAGTCTGTACTGCGGGTAGGAGATACCTGGCAATTCATTGAAATTGTATCCCTTACTAGCAGACCCGTCGTGCGTTGCAACGATCTCAGTAAAAAGGAATACATATAGATAAAAAAGAAATTACTTTAAGGGTCACCGGGCCCATCAGTTTAACATATGACGTTCGAAAATCTGTTCATTTTCATTACAAATATATAAATATATTTATCTATTTTGCTCAATATCGTGTAAAATTGAATGGGGAATACAATACATGTATACTAAAAGTTTAGTAGAAACAAATTTAGGGCCCCCAGTCCCGAGGAAATGAACATTAGGAGTTCAGTGCCCTATAGTAATTTAATATAGACTCTTAAGTTTTTATATACCATGTTTGGTCAAAATCCAGTTATTTTCTCATTATCTAACAATTAAACTAATTTTTTTTTAAATAATATAAGAAAAAAATACATTAAGGGCCCCCGGGCCCATTCGGTTCAAGATGTACATTTGGCAAACCTGTTCATTTAATTTTAGTTTCATCATCGATATATTTCTCAAGATCGTTAAAAATAGAATGACAAATAATATCTCAAACATATACGACAAAAAGACATTTGGGACCCCCGGCCCAATCGATGTAAGATGTAAATTTCAACATGCTGTTCATTTTAAATCAGTTTCATCATGGATATATTTCTCAAGATCGTTAACAATAGAATGGCAAATAATATCTCAAACATATTTGAAAAAAAAGACTTTGGTGCCCCAGTCCTGAACAATTAGATATTAGACGTGCATTGCCCTTTTTTATTTTAATATGGGCTACCAAGTTTTTATATACAACGTTTGGTTAAGATCCATTCATTTACTCAGTAGCTATCACATAAATCATCCAACTGCTGACAATAAGAAAGTATTTCTTAATCTCTTATTTCTGCTCCTGATAGATTTGGGAACTGGCTGTATCCTCTTCATCCAATATTTCTTCTTACATAAGAATTTTTGTCACACAAGCAGAAATGATATATTTTTATTAAAGAAGAAAATCAGTTAATGAAGTTAAACCTGACGATACATTTTTTTAGAAAATTCCGTCATGTAAGACATGTAACTTTTGGATTGCATTATATTTGATCGTTAAGAATCATTTTTAACCCGCAAGAAATCAAATACTGAGTTAATAGCTTATAAAATCTTTCTAAACAGACCACATTTGCCAACAGACGAACTTCTGTATGAAGCAGCAAACGCTGAAATTCTTCATTCTCTTCAATACAAAACTGTGTAAAAAATATGTCAGTCAATGATTCGCTTTTTCAATATGTAGAAATATTTTAACAAGATATTGTAATTTCTTGTATTGTATTGAAAAACCTTGTATAGCCCTACAATCGCTGGAGCATCATTTGTGACTATATAATAAGATATTACTCCAAGTCTTTTCTTTATCTTTAAAAAAATCATCCAATAAATGAAATATTTATACATCTTTAGCATTCAGTTTGTAAATATTGGGCAAATAAATATTTTTGGGAAATTTGTTTATTCCTTTGTGTGCAAAATGTGTACCTATATTTGCTGCCAAAGATTACTCAATTAACTGAAAAGAACATGATACTTTTAGATTGTTTTTTTTAAATAACTACACAATGAATCTACAACATCTTGAGACATTTCATTACTTCTTCTTTGCAGAGCATTTTTGATCAACCAAATTTTCTTGATAATATCAGAAACTTATTATGTGTAATATGTAGTGAAGTAATATGTTTCACTAACAGTCGTATAATTAGTTTTTCATCAATAGTCTGAGATTTCTCGATTTGGCAATCATTAACTAAACATTGTATGAAGCAAACGAGCCATCGCCATCTTATGTGGTTGAGGTTAAAACAAGTTTTATTTAAGACTTTTGTTTAAACAATTTATTTCAGTTTTGGAAAAGGAACAAACAAATTCTCATCTTTTTTTAAACCATTAGTTATAGTCAACTGTTCTTGTAGTCTGGATGGCTTTATAACTTCGCAGAATCAATAAATGACATTTTCTAAATATTTTTTTTGTAGGCCTTTTATGCTTTTACCACCTCCTTAAAGTTATTGTCCGCGCCCTAAAAGTGCACCTGTGATCCTAATCACCTAACTGGATCGCAGCAGCGCCCACTAGGGGCGTTATAGCCCACTTAAAGAATTACTCTACTTAGCCATTAAGGAAAAACAGACAGACATGCATATTTTCATGAATACACACATCTAGATATATATTATATATTGTTCGTTCGCCCGTCGATACGACGAGGACCACTCTAATCATCCGAGGGTTGTCTGTGCGTGCGCAGATGGCTGATTAGGCCGATCCTTGCACGGAAGGTTCGAGAACAGAATGGACAAGGGACGAGTGGGACATCTCCTGGAGGGTTGACAGCATGGGCCTTTCGGGCTTGCCTCTTCTTTTCTGCGGCGGTGATCCGGTTTGCCTCGCATGACCTGGCACCTTCGTGGATAGAATATATATACAGCCTTGGTGCGGGCAAGGCCCGGGGCATTGTGCTAGCCACACAATCCCTTGCTTGCTCGTTAGTGTTGGCTAAATGAAACTTGTGAACGATACTTAACATGCCCAATAGGCCGTCATGGTCTGAAAGGGGGGTTATTATTATATATATATATATAAGTATGTATGTACGTATGTCGTTGACTCCTGCTCATATCCCCCACCACACCTTTCTCCTGGCTCTTCTCTCTTCTTGACACACTTAGCTGTGAGGTTTCCTTCAGCACCCTGAGTGCCCTCATGCACCTTGGACTGCCAGGAGGTGTGCTCCTAAGCAATGGCTTCCAAAGTTCTATAGTCGATGCGTGCCAGATGCATTTCTTGCAGACTTCCTTGTGGCGCAGGCAGGGGCAACCTCTTTCCTTCAGACCAGTTACCAGCTCACCGTAAAGCAGGGCTCTCTGAACTCGCTCCGAGCCTATACAGTGGACATCGCCCAACCACCGCAGGCGTCTCTCACTCATGATTGAGTGCATACTCATCACATGGCTCCTCATAAGTACCTCCAAATTTGTGAGTTTATCCTTCCACTTGACGTGTAGGATAAGTTGCAGGATATATATATATTAGGGCTGCGGAAATTAACAATTAATCTCTCGATCAATCGTTAAAATTTTTGATCGATTAAAATTATTTTAATCGATAATTAAAATTAAAGAAAATGTTTATAAAATTTTAAATTTTTTTTATTAATAAATAATTATTTATATTTTTTTTTACGTAAAAACTTCTCCCGTGCAATATTATAATTTATTTTATTACTTTATGTGGACCGGCAGACATCAACTAAAAAATCGCTGACAGTATCAGCGCAGTTAAATTTAAACATTTAACTGGAAAGTTGAGAAGAATTTTTTTTTAAGCTAACTGCGGATGGCAAAGTTGAAGATGGTGAAAAAGTTTACTGTGTTCACTGCCATAAACAATTCTCTTTTAAAGGATCAATTACATCGCTGAAGTCAATTACCTGTTTTTGTTACGTCCCTTGAAATGTTCAGTTTAATGACGTCGTAAATTTCTATTTTTGGCTTTAATCGAAATTAACGATTAATGTATTGTTAATTTTTCAAAATTTAGCGATTAAATTTAAATTAATCGATAACAACCCTAATATATATATATATCTTCTATACATATAAGACGCATGTGTTGTCTGTCTGAATATCTGTTTGTCTGTTCCTTTATAACTCATGATCTAGTGAATCAAATAACGTGAAATTTCGTACACGTACACAAGATTACACGGGAAAGGTTGTTAAAAAGGTTTCGTTCCACATATATATAATACTGGGGTCAGGGGGCCCAAAATGTAGTTTTTTATACACGCTTTACAAAACTAAAAATCAAACATTCTCCTATTTCCCGTGTAGGTAGAAGCATGATACCTTCGGTGGTTGTTAAGTATTATTTGGCGATGTTAACAGGTAAAAGAATATATAAATTATAACTTACTGGGGGCCGTGGGCCCAAATGTAATGTTTTTCTTATATTTAAAACTGACTCAGCACTAATTCCCCAACTTCCCGTAACGTTAGAAGAATGAAACTTTGGGAACTTCCTGAATACACTCATATGACGATAATTGGCAAAAAAGAATTTACAAATTTTGACTCATGGGTGGCCGGGGGCCCAAACGCGTTTTTCCTTATATAGGCTATATAAACTGAATCAACAATAATTCCTCAACTTCCATTGTAGGTAGAAGCATGAAACTTTTGGAAGTTGTTGAGTACCCTCCCAAGATGGTAAAAGTCGAAAAATATATAAAATTATCACTAAATGGGGGGTCGGTGGCTCAAACGTAGTTTATTTCTTAAATGAGCTACATAAATCAGGCTCATCATTAAATCTCCAATTTGCTGTGTAGTTAAGAGCATGAAACTTTGGGAAGTTGTTGAGTACCTTCACAAAATGCTAACTGGCAAAAGAAAACTTTTTTAATTATCACTCACTAGGAGGCCAGGGGCCTGAATGTAGTTGTCGATATATATAAGATATTACTGCTAAGATCGTCCGTCCGTAAGTCAGTGTATCGCCATGACAATAAACAAGTCTCTTGGGATTACTGGTATAGACTTGGAAACACCATGCTTTTCTCTTGGGCCTGCTCCAGAGTGGGCAAAGAAGAAAATCTTTTTGTACACACTCCATATGGAACTGCCACAATTTTTTTTATATCACTTTGCTTTAAGATAAATGTACCATTTTATTGCAGGCATATAAACAGTTTTGTACGCTTCTACAGAAATACTTATTTTAAACCAAAGAAAAAGCCGGATACTTGCCCCTAGTATATATATATATATAATTATATATATAAATATATCTCACCAACCTGCCGCAAATCTCCCCGCTCTGCCGCATATCTCCCCGCCCTGCCGCAAATCTCCCCGGCTTGTCGCAAAACTCCCCGCCCTGCCGCATTTCTCCCTGCCCTGCGCTATTCCCCCCCGGCATGCCGCATTTCTCCCCGGCCTGCCGCAAATCTTTCCGGCCTGCCGCAAATCTCCCCGACCTACCGCAAATCTCCCCGCCCTGCCGCAAATCTCCCCGCCCTGCCACATATCACACCACCCTGCCGCATTTCTCCCCGCCCTGCCGCTAATCTCCCCAGCCTGTCGCAAATCTCCCTGCCTTGCCGCAAATCTCCCCGGCCTGCCGCATATCTTCCCGCCCTGCCACATAACACACCACTCTGCCGCAAATCTCCCCGGCCTTCCGCATATCTCCCCGGCATGCCGCAAATCTCCCCGCGCTGCCACATATCTCACCACCCTGCCGCAAATCTCCCCGTCCTGTCGCATATCTCCCCGGCCTGCCGCATATCTCCCCGGCCTGCCGCAAATCTCCCAGCCCTGCCGCAAATCTCCCCGTCCTGCCGCATTTCTCCCCAGCCTGCCGCATTTCTTCCCGCCCTGCCATATATTTCACCAACCCGTCGCAAATCTCCCCGCTCTGCCGCATACCTCCCCGCCCTGCCGCAAATCTCCCCGGCCTGTCGCAAATTACCCTGCCCTGCCGCAAATCTCCCCGCTCTGCCGCATATCTCCCCGCCCTGCCGCTAATCTCCCCGCCATGCCATATATCTCACCAACCTGCCGCAAATCTACCCGCTCTGCCGTATATCTCCCCGCCCTGCCGCATTTCTCCCCGGCCTGCCGCATTTCTCCCCGGCCTGCCGCATTTCTCCCCGGCCTGCCGCATATCTCTCTGCCCTGCCATATATCTCACCATCCTGTCGCAAATCTCCCCGCTCTGCCGCATACATCCCCGCCCTGCCGCAAATCTCCCCGGCTTGTCGCAAATCTCCCCGGCGTGTCACAAATCTCCTCGCCCTGCCGCAAATCTCCCCGGCTTGTCGCAAATATCCCCGCCCTGCCACATATCTCCCCGGCCTGTCGCATTTCTCCCCGCCCTGCTGCTTATCTCCCCGCCCTATCGCATTTCTCCCCGGCTTGTCGCTAATCTCCCTGCCCTGCCACAAATCTCACCGGCCTGCCGCATATCTCCCCGGCCTGCCGCAAATCTCCCCGCCCTGCCACATATCTCACCACCCTGACACAAATCTCCCCGGCGTTCCGCATATCTCCCCGGCCTGCCGCAAATCTCCCCGCCCTGCCACATATCTCACCACCCTGCCGCAAATCTCCCCGGTCTGCCGCATTTCTCCCCCGCCCTGCCATATATCTCACCAACCTGCCGCAAATCTCCCCGCTCTGCCGCAAATTTCCTCGCCCTGCCGCACAACTCCCTGCCCTGCCGCAAATCTCCCCGGCTTGTCGCAAATCTCCCAGCCCTGCCGCAAATCTCCCGGGCCTGCCACATTTCTCCCGGCCTGCCGCATTTCTCCCTGCCCTGCCATATATCTCACAATCCTGCCGCAAATCTCCCCGCCCTGCCACATATCTCACCACCCTGCCGCAAATCTCCCCGGCCTGCCGCATTTCTCCCCGCCCTGCTGCATATCTTCCCGGCCTGCCGCATATCTCACCGCCCTGCCATATATCTCACCAACCTGCCGCTAATCTCCCCGCTCTGCCGCATATCTCCCCGCCCTGCCACAAATCTCCCCGGCTGTTCGCAAATATCCCTGCACTGCCGCATATCTCCCCGGCCTGCCGCATATCTCCCCGGCATGCCACTAATCTCCCCGCTCTGCCGCATATATCCCCGCCCTGCCGCAAATCTCCCCGGCTTGTCGCAAATCTTCCAGCCCTGCCGCAAATCTCCCTGGCCTGCCGCATTTCTCCCCAGCCTGCCGCATTTCTCCCCGCCCTGCCATATATCTCACCATCCTGCCGCAAATCTCCCCGCTCTGCCGCATATCTCCCCGCTCTGCCGCAAATCTCTCCGGCTTGTCGCAAATCTCCCCGTCCTGCCGCATATCTCCCTGGCCTGCCGCATATATCCCCGGCCTGCCGCAAATCTCCCAGCCCTGTTGCAAATCTCCCCAGCTCTGCCGCATATCTCCTCGCCTTGCCGCAAATCTCCCCGGCTGGTCGCAAATCTCCCCGCCCTGTCGCATATCTCCCCGGCCTGCCGCATATCTCACCGGCCTGCCGCAAATCTCCCAGCCCTGCCGTAAATCTCCCCGGCCTGCCGCATTTCTCCCCAGCCTGCAGCATTTATTCCCACCCTGCCATATATCTCACCAACCTGCCGCAAATCTCCCCGCTCTGCCGCATATCTCCCCGCCCTGCCACAATTCTCCCCGGCTGTTCGCAAATATGCCTGCACTGCCGCATATCTCCCCGGCCTGCCGCATATCTCCCCGGCATGCCACTAATCTCCCTGCCCTGCCCCAAATCTCCCCGCTCTGCCGCATATATCCCCGCCCTGCCGCAAATCTCCCCGGCTTGTCGCAAATCTTCCAGCCCTGCCGTAAATCTCCCTACCCTGCCGCATTTCTCCCCAGCCTGCCGCATTTCTCCCCGCCCTGCCATATATCTCACCATCCTGCCGCAAATCTCCCCGCTCTGCCGCAAAAATCCCCGCTCTGCCGCAAATCTCTCCGGCTTGTCGCAAATCTCCCCGCCCTGCCGCATATCTCCCTGGCCTGCCGCATATATCCCCGGCCTGCCGCAAATCTCCCAGCCCTGTTGCAAATCTCCCCAGCTCTGCCGCATATCTCCTCGCCCTGCCGCAAATCTCCCCGCCCTGTCGCATATCTCCCCGGCCTGCCGCATATCTCACCGGCCTGCCGCAAATCTCCCAGCCCTGCCGTAAATTTCCCCGGCCTGATGCATTTCTCCCCAGCCTGCAGCATTTATTCCCGCCCTGCCATATATTTCACCAACCTGTCGCAAATCTCCCCGCTCTGCCGCATATCTCCCCGCCCTGCCGCAAATCTCCCTGGCATGTCGCAAGTTACCCTGCCCTGCCGCAAATCTCCCCGGCCTGCCGCATATCTCCCCGGCCTGCCGCAAATCTCCCCGCCCTGCCACATATCTCACCACCCTGCCGCAAATCTCCCCGGTCTGCCGCATTTCTCCCCGCTCTGCTGCATATCTTCCCGGGCTGCCACATATCTCACTTCCCTGACATATATCTCACCAAAATGTCATAAATCTCCCCGCCCTGCCGATAATCTCCCAGCTCTGCCGCATATCTCCCCGCCCTGCCGCAAATGTCCCCGCTCTGCCGCATATATCCCCGCCCTGCCGCAAATCTCCCCGGCTTGTCGCAAATCTCCCTGCTCTGCCGCAAATCTCCCCGGCCTACCGCATTTCTCCCCGGCCTGCCGCATTTCTCCCCGCCCTGCCATATATCTCACCAACCTGCCGCAAATCTCCCCGATTTGTCGCAAATCTCCCAGCCCCGCCGCAAATCTCCCCGGCCAGCCGCATTTCTCCCCGCCCTGCCGCATATCTCCCCAGCCAGCCGCATATGTCCCCGGCCAGCCGCATATTTCCCCGGCATGCCGCAAATCTCCCAGCCCTGCCGCAAATCTCCCCGGCCTGCCGCATTTATCCCCGGCCTGCCGCATTTTCCCCCGGCCTGCCGCATATCTCTCCGCCCTGCCATATATCTCACCATCCTCCCGCAAATCTCCCCGCTCTGCCGCATATATCCCCGCCCTGCCGCAAATCTCCCCGGCTTGTCGCAAATCTCCCAGCTCTGCCGCATATCTCCCCGCTCTGCCGCATATATCCCCGCCCTTCCGAAAATCTCCCCGGCTTGTCGCTAATCTCCCAGCCCTGCCGCAAATCTCCCCGGCCTGCCGCATTTTTCCCCGGCCTGCCGCATTTCTCCCCGCCCTGACATATATCTCACCAACCTGCCACAAATCTCCCCGCCCTGCCACATATCTCACCACCATGCCGCAAATCTCCCCGGCCTGCCGCATTTCTCCCCGCCCTGCTACATATCTTCCCGGTCTGCCGCATATCTCACCGCCCTGCCATATATCTCACCAACCTGCCACAAATTTACCCGCTCTGCCGCATATCTCCCCGCCCTGCCACAAATCTCTCCAGCTGCGCATCTCCCGCCCGCAAATCTCTCACCCGCCCTGCCGTAAATCTCACCCCGCCCCTGCCGCAAATCTCCCGCCCTGCCGCAAATCTCCCCGCCTGCCGCCAATCTACCCCGCCTGCCGCAAATCTCCCCGCCTGCCGCATTTCTCCCCGGCCTGCCGCATTTCTCACCACCCTGCCGCAAATCTCCCCGCCCTGCCGCATTTTCCCCCGCCCTGCCGCAAATCTCCCCGCACTGCCGCAAATCTCCCCGCCCTGCCTCATTTCTCCCAGCCTGCCGCAATCTCCCCGCCCTGCCGCATCTTTCCCGCCTGCCGCAAATCTCCCCGGCTGCCGCAAAATCTCCCACCCTGCCGCAAATCTCCCCGCCCTGCCGCAAATCTCCCGCCCTGCCGCAAATCTCCCAGCCCTGCCGCAAAATCTCACCCGGCCTGTCGCAAATCTCCCCGCCTGCCGCAAATCTCCCCGCTCTGCCGCAAATCTCCCCGCCCTGCCGCAAATCTCCCCCGCCCCTGACGCAAATCTCCCCGCCCTGCCGCAAATCTCCCCGCCTTGCCGCAAATCTACCCCGGCCTGCCGCAAATCTCCCCGCCCTGCCGCATTTCTCCCCGGCCTGCCGCATATCTCCCCGCCTGCCGCAAAATCTCCCCGCCCTGCCGCATTTTCTCCCCGCCCTGCCGCAAATCTCCCCGCACTGCCGCAAATCTCCCCGCCCTGCCGCATTTCTCCCAGCCTGCCGCAATCTCCCCGCCCTGCCACATATCTCCCGCCTGCCGCAAATCTCCCCGGCCTGCCGAAAAATCTCCCACCCTGCCACAAATCTCCCCGCCTGCCGCAAATCTCCCTCGCCCTGCCGCATATCTCCCGCCCTGCCGCAAATCTCCCCGCCTGTCGCAAATCTCCATCGCCTGCCGCAAATCTCCCCGCTCTGCCGCATATCTCCCCGCCCTGCCGCAAATCTCCCCGCCCCTGCCGCAAATCTCCCGCCCTGCCGCAAATCTCCTCGCCTTGCCGCAAATCTCCCCGCCATGCCGCAAATCTCCCCGCCCTGCCGCATTTCTTCCCCAGCCTGCCGCATATCTCCCTGCCCTGCCGCAGATCTTTCCCCGCCTGACGTAAATCTCCCCGGCCTGCCGAAAAATCTCCCACCCTGCCGCATATATCCCCGCCCTGCCACAAATCTCCCTGCCCTGCCGCAAATCTCCAAGCCCTGCCGAAAATCTCAAAGGCCTGTCGCAAATCTCCATGGCCTGCCAGAAATCTCCCCGCTCTGCATCAAATCTCCCCGCCCTGCCGTAAATCTCCCCCGCCCCGACGCAAATCTTCCCGCCCTGCCCCAAATCTCCTCGCCTTGCCGCCAATCTACCCGGCATTCCACAAATCTCCCCGCCCTGCCGCATTTCTCCCTGGCCTGCAGCATTTCTCACCACCCTGCCGAAAATCTTCACGTCCTGCCGCATTTTTCCCCGCCCTGCCGCAAATCTCCCCGCAATGCCGCAAATCTCCCCGCCCTGCCTCATTTCTTCCCAGCCTGCTGCAATCTCCCTGCCCTGCCACAGATCTTTCCCGCCTGACGTAAATCTTCCCGGCCGACCGAAAAACTTCCCACCCTGCCGCAAATCTCCCCGCCCTGCCACAAATCTCCCTGCCCTGCCGCAAATCTCCAAGCCCTGCCGAAAATCTCAAAGGCCTGTCGCAAATCTCCCATGGCCTGCCAGAAATCTCCCCGCTCTGCATCAAATCTCCCCGCCCTGCCGTAAATCTCCCCCGCCCCGCCGCAAATCTTCCCGCCCTGCCCCAAATCTCCTCGCCTTGCCGCCAATCTACCCCGGCATGCCACAAATCTCCCCGCCCTGCCGCATTTCTCCCCGGCCTGCAGCATTTCTCACCACCCTGCCGCAAAATCTCCCACGCCCTGCCGCATTTTTCCCCGCCCTGCCGTAAATCTCCCCTGGCCCGCCGCATTTCTCTCCGGCCTGTTGCAAATCTCCCCGCAATGCCGCAAATCTCCCCGCCCTGCCTCATTTTTTCCCCAGCCTGCTGCAATCTCCCCGCCCTGCCACAGATCTTTCCCGCCTGACGTAAATATTCCCCGGCCGACCGAAAAACTTCCCACCCTGCCGCAAATCTCCCCGCCCTGTCACAAATCTCCCTGCCATGCCGCAAATCTCCCAGCCCTGCCGAAAATCTCAAAGGCCTGTCGCAAATCTCCCATGGCCTGCCACAATTTTCGCAGCCCTGCCGAAAATCTCCCCTGCCCTGCCGCAAATCGATACGCCCTGCCTCAAATATCCCCGCCCTGCAGCAACTCTTCCTGCCCTGCCACAAATTTCACTACCCTGCCTCAAATCTCCCGCTCTGCCTCAAATCTCCCCGCCCTGCCACAAATCTCCCCGTTCTGCGAAAATCTCCCAGCTGGTCGCAAATCTCACCGCCCTGCCATATATCTCACCAACCCTGCCGCATATCTCCCCGGCCTGCCGCATATCTCCCCGGCATGCCGCAAATCTCCCAGCCCTGCCGCAAATCTCCCCGGCCTGCCGCATTTATCCCCGTCCGGCCGCATTTCTCCCCGGCCTGCCGCATATCTCTCCGCCCTGCCATATATCTCACCATCTTCCCGCAAATCTCCCCGCTCTGCCGTATATATCCCCGCCCTGCCGCAAATCTCACCGGCTTGTCGCTAATCTCCCAGCCCTGCCGCAAATCTCCCCGGCCTGCCGCATTTCTCCCCGCCCTGCCGCATATCTCCCCGCTCTGCCGCATATATCCCCGCCCTGCCGCAAATCTCACCGGCTTGTCGCTAATCTCCCAGCCCTGCCGCAAATCTCCCCCGCCTGCCGCTTTTTTCCCCGGCCTGCCGCATTTCTCCCCGCCCTGCCACATATCTCACCACCCTGCCGCAAATCTCCCCGACCTGCCGCATTTCTCCCCGCCCTGCCGCATATCTCCCCGCCCTGCCGCAAATCTCCCCGGCTTGTCGCAAATCTCCCAGCCCTGCCGCAAATCTCCCCGGGCTGCCATATTTCTCCCCGGCCTGCCGCAAATCTCCCCGCTCTGCCGCGTATCTCCCCGCCCTGCCTCATATCTCCCCGGCCTGCCGCATATCTCCCCGACCTGCCGCAAATCTAAAAGCCCTGCCGCAAAACTCCCCGGCCTGCCGCATTTCTCCTCGGCCTGCCGCATTTCTCCCCGGCCTGCCATATATCTCTCCGCCCTGCCAAATATCTCACCATCCTGCCACAAATCTCCCCGCGCTGCCGCATATCTCCTCGGCCTGCCGCATATCTCCCCGGCATGCCGCAAATCTCCCCGCTCTGCCGCATATCTCCTCGACATGCCGCAAATCTCCCCGGCCAGCCGCATATCTCCCCGGCATGCCGCAAATCTCCCCGCTCTGCCGCATATCTCCTCGACATGCCGCAAATCTCCCCGGCTGGTCGCAAATCTCCCCGCTATGCCGCATATCTCCCCACCCTGCCGCATATCTCCCCGCCCTGCCGCATATCTTTCCGCTCTGCCGCATATATCCCCGCCCTGCCGAAAATCTCCCCGGCTTGTCGCTAATCTCCCAGCCCTGCCGCAAATCTCCCCCGCCTGCCGCATTTTTCCCCGGCCTGCCGCATTTCTCCCCGCCCTGACATATATCTCACCAACCTGCCGCAAATCTCCCCGCCCTGCCACATATCTCACCACCCTGCTGCAAATCTCCCCGACCTGCCGCATTTCTCCACGCCCTGCCGCATATCTCCCCGCCCTGTCGCAAATCTCCCCGGGTTGTTGCTAATCTCCCAGCCCTGCCGCAAATCTCCCCGGCCTGCCGCATTTCTTCCCGCCCTGCCGCATATCTCCCCGCTCTGCCGCATATATCCCCGCCCTGCCGCAAATCTCCCCGGCTTGTCGCTAATCTCCCAGCCCTGCCGCAAATCTCCCCCGCCTGCCACATTTTTCCCCGGCCTGCCGCATTTCTCCCCGCCCTGCCACATATCTCACCACCCTGCCGCAAATCTCCCCGACCTGCCGCATTTCTCCCCGCCCTGCCGCATATCTCCCCGCCCTGCCGCAAATCTCCCCGGCTTGTCGCAAATCTCCAAGCCCTGCCGCAAATCTCCCCGGGCTGCCATATTTCTCCACGGCCTGCCGCAAATCTCCCCGTTCTGACGCGTATCTCCCCGCCCTGCCTCATATCTCCCCGGCCTGCCGCATATCTCCCCGACCTGCCGCAAATCTAAAAGCCCTGCCGCAAAACTCCCCGGCCTGCCGCATTTCTCCTCGGCCTGCCGCATTTCTCCCCGGCCTGCCATATATCTCTCCGCCTTTCCAAATATCTCACCATCCTGCCACAAATCTCCCCGCACTGCCGCATATCTCCCCGGCCTGCCGCATATCTCCCCGGCATGCCGAAAATCTCCCCGCTCTGCCGCATATCTCCTCGACATGCCGCAAATCTCCCCGGCCTGCCGCATATCTTCCCGGCATGCCACAAATCTCCCCGCTCTGCCGCATATCTCCTCGACATGCCGCAAATCTCCCCGACTGGTCGCAAATCTCCCCGCTATGCCGCATATCTCCCCACCCTGCCGCATATCTCCCCGCCCTGCCGCATATCTCCCCGCCCTGCCGCCTATCTCCCCGCCCTGCTGCATATATCCCCGCCCTGCCGCAAATCTCCCCGGCTTGTCGCTAATCTCCCAGCCCTGCCGCAAATCTCCCCGGCCTGCCGCATTTCTCCCCGGCCTGCCGCATTTCTCCCCGCCCTGACATATATCTCACCAACCTGCCGCAAATCTCCCCGCCCTGCCACATATCTCACCACCCTGCCGCAAATCTCCCTGGCCTGCCGCATTTCTCCTCGCCCTGCTGCATATCTTCCCGGTCTGCCGCATATCTCACCGCCCTGCCATATATCTCACCAACCTGCCTCAAATTTACCCGCTCTGCCGCATATCTCACCGCCCTGCCATATATCTCACCACCCTGCCGCAAATCTCCCCGGCCTGCCGCATTTCTCCTCGCCCTGCCGCATATCTCCCCGCTCTGCCGCATATATCCCCGCCCTGCCGCAAATCTCCCCGGCTTGTCGCTAATCTCCCCGCCCTGCCACATATCTCCCCGGCCTGTCGCATTTCTCCCCGCCCTGCTGCTTATCTCCCCGCCCTATCGCATTTCTCCCCGGCTTGTCGCTAATCTCCCCAGCCTGTCGCAAATCTCCCTGCCCTGCCACAAATCTCACCGGCCTGCCGCATATCTCCCCGGCCTGCCGCAAATCTCCCCGCCCTGCCACATATCTCACCACCCTGACACAAATCTCCCCGGCGTTCCGCATATCTCCCCGGCCTGCCGCAAATCTCCCCGCCCTGCCACATATCTCACCACCCTGCCGCAAATCTCCCCGGTCTGCCGCATTTCTCCCCCGCCCTGCCATATATCTCACCAACCTGCCGCAAATCTCCCCGCTCTGCCGCAAATTTCCTCGCCCTGCCGCACAACTCCCTGCCCTGCCGCAAATCTCCCCGGCTTGTCGCAAATCTCCCAGCCCTGCCGCAAATCTCCCGGGCCTGCCACATTTCTCCCGGCCTGCCGCATTTCTCCCTGCCCTGCCATATATCTCACAATCCTGCCGCAAATCTCCCCGCCCTGCCACATATCTCACCACCCTGCCGCAAATCTCCCCGGCCTGCCGCATATCTCACCGCCCTGCCATATATCTTACCAACCTGCCGCTAATCTCCCCGCCCTGCCGCAAATCTCCCCGGCTTGTTGCAAATCTTCCAGCCCTGCCGCAAATCTCCCTGGCCTGCCGCATTTCTCCCCAGCCTGCCGCATTTCTCCCCGCCCTGCCATATATCTCACCATCCTGCCGCAAATCTCCCCGCTCTGCCGCATATCTCCCCGCTCTGCCGCAAATCTCTCCGGCTTGTCGCAAATCTCCCCGTCCTGCCGCATATCTCCCTGGCCTGCCGCATATATCCCCGGCCTGCCGCAAATCTCCCAGCCCTGTTGCAAATCTCCCCAGCTCTGCCGCATATCTCCTCGCCCTGCCGCAAATCTCCCCGGCTGGTCGCAAATCTCCCCGCCCTGTCGCATATCTCCCCGGCCTGCCGCATATCTCACCGGCCTGCCGCAAATCTCCCAGCCCTGCCGTAAATCTCCCCGGCCTGCCGCATTTCTCCCCAGCCTGCAGCATTTATTCCCGCCCTGCCATATATCTCACCAACCTGCCGCAAATCTCCCCGCTCTGCCGCATATCTCCCCGCCCTGCCACAAATCTCCCCGGCTGTTCGCAAATATCCCTGCACTGCCGCATATCTCCCCGGCCTGCCGCATATCTCCCCGGCATGCCACTAATCTCCCTGCCCTGCCGCAAATCTCCCCGCTCTGCCGCATATATCCCCGCCCTGCCGCAAATCTCCCCGGCTTGTCGCAAATCTTCCAGCCCTGCCGTAAATCTCCCTACCCTGCCGCATTTCTCCCCAGCCTGCCGCATTTCTCCCCGCCCTGCCATATATCTCACCATCCTGCCGCAAATCTCCCCGCTCTGCCGCAAAAATCCCCGCTCTGCCGCAAATCTCTCCGGCTTGTCGCAAATCTCCCCGCCCTGCCGCATATCTCCCTGGCCTGCCGCATATATCCCCGGCCTGCCGCAAATCTCCCAGCCCTGTTGCAAATCTCCCCAGCTCTGCCGCATATCTCCTCGCCCTGCCGCAAATCTCCCCGCCCTGTCGCATATCTCCCCGGCCTGCCGCATATCTCACCGGCCTGCCGCAAATCTCCCAGCCCTGCCGTAAATCTCCCCGGCCTGATGCATTTCTCCCCAGCCTGCAGCATTTATTCCCGCCCTGCCATATATTTCACCGACCTGTCGCAAATCTCCCCGCTCTGCCGCATATCTCCCCGCCCTGCCGCAAATCTCCCCGGCATGTCGCAAGTTACCCTGCCCTGCCGCAAATCTCCCCGGCCTGCCGCATATCTCCCCGGCCTGCCGCAAATCTCCCCGCCCTGCCACATATCTCACCACCCTGCCGCAAATCTCCCCGGTCTGCCGCATTTCTCCCCGCTCTGCTGCATATCTTCCCGGGCTGCCACATATCTCACTTCCCTGACATATATCTCACCAAAATGTCATAAATCTCCCCGCCCTGCCGATAATCTCCCAGCTCTGCCGCATATCTCCCCGCCCTGCCGCAAATGTCCCCGCTCTGCCGCATATATCCCCGCCCTGCCGCAAATCTCCCCGGCTTGTCGCAAATCTCCCTGCTCTGCCGAAAATCTCCCCGGCCTACCGCATTTCTCCCCGGCCTGCCGCATTTCTCCCCGCCCTGCCATATATCTCACCAACCTGCCGCAAATCTCCCCGATTTGTCGCAAATCTCCCAGCCCCGCCGCAAATCTCCCCGGCCAGCCGCATTTCTCCCCGCCCTGCCGCATATCTCCCCAGCCAGCCGCATATGTCCCCGGCCAGCCGCATATTTCCCCGGCATGCCGCAAATCTCCCAGCCCTGCCGCAAATCTCCCCGGCCTGCCGCATTTATCCCCGGCCTGCCGCATTTTCCCCCGGCCTGCCGCATATCTCTCCGCCCTGCCATATATCTCACCATCCTCCCGCAAATCTCCCCGCTCTGCCGCATATATCCCCGCCCTGCCGCAAATCTCCCCGGCTTGTCGCAAATCTCCCAGCTCTGCCGCATATCTCCCCGCTCTGCCGCATATATCCCCGCCCTTCCGAAAATCTCCCCGGCTTGTCGCTAATCTCCCAGCCCTGCCGCAAATCTCCCCGGCCTGCCGCATTTTTCCCCGGCCTGCCGCATTTTTCCCCGCCCTAAAATATATCTCACCAACCTGCCTCAAATCTCCCCGCCCTGCCACATATCTCACCACCATGCCGCAAATCTCCCCGGCCTGCCGCGTATCTCCCCGCCCTGCCTCATATCTCCCCGGCCTGCCGCATATCTCCCCGACCTGCCGCAAATCTAAAAGCCCTGCCGCAAAACTCCCCGGCCTGCCGCATTTCTCCTCGGCCTGCCGCATTTCTCCCCGGCCTGCCATATATCTCTCCGCCTTTCCAAATATCTCACCATCCTGCCACAAATCTCCCCGCACTGCCGCATATCTCCCCGGCCTGCCGCATATCTCCCCGGCATGCCGAAAATCTCCCCGCTCTGCCGCATATCTCCTCGACATGCCGCAAATCTCCCCGGCCTGCCGCATATCTCCCCGGCATGCCACAAATCTCCCCGCTCTGCCGCATATCTCCTCGACATGCCGCAAATCTCCCCGACTGGTCGCAAATCTCCCCGCTATGCCGCATATCTCCCCACCCTGCCGCATATCTCCCCGCCCTGCCGCATATCTCCCCGCCCTGCCGCCTATCTCCCCGCCCTGCTGCATATATCCCCGCCCTGCCGCAAATCTCCCCGGCTTGTCGCTAATCTCCCAGCCCTGCCGCAAATCTCCCCGGCCTGCCGCATTTCTCCCCGGCCTGCCGCATTTCTCCCCGCCCTGACATATATCTCACCAACCTGCCGCAAATCTCCCCGCCCTGCCACATATCTCACCACCCTGCCGCAAATCTCCCCGGCCTGCCGCATTTCTCCTCGCCCTGCTGCATATCTTCCCGGTCTGCCGCATATCTCACCGCCCTGCCATATATCTCACCAACCTGCCTCAAATTTACCCGCTCTGCCGCATATCTCACCGCCCTGCCATATATCTCACCACCCTGCCGCAAATCTCCCCGGCCTGCCGCATTTCTCCTCGCCCTGCCGCATATCTCCGCGGCCTGCCGCATTTCTCGCCGCCCTGCCGCATATCTCCCCGACCTGCCGCATATCTCCCCGGCATGCCGCAAATCTCCCCGCTATGCCGCATATCTCCTCGACATGCCGCAAATCTCCCCGGCTGGTCGCAAATCTCCCCGCTCTGCCGCATATCTCCCAGCCCTGCCGCAAATCTCCGCGGCCTGACGCATTTCTCCCCAGCCTGTCGCATTTCTCCCCGCCCTGCCATATATCTCACTAACCTGCCGCAAATCTCCCCGCTCTGCCGCATATTTCTCCGCCTTGCCGCAAATCTCCGCGGCTTGTCGCAAATCTCCCCGGCCTGCCGCATATCTCCCCGGCCTGCCGCAAATCTCCCAGCCCTGCCGCAAATCTCCCCGGCCTGTCGCATTTCTCCCCGGCCTGCCGCATTTCTCCCCGGCCTGCCGCAAATCACCTCGCTCTGCCGCATATCTCCCCGCCCTGCCTCATATCTCCCCGGCCTGCCGCATATCTCCCCGACCTGCCGCAAATCTCCCAGCCCTGCCGCATTTCTCTTCGGCCTGCCGCATTTCTCCCCGGCCTGCCGCATATCTCTCCGCCCTGCCAATTATCTCACCATCCTGCCGCAACTCTCCCCGCTCTGCCGCAAATCTCCCCGATTTGTCGCAAATCTCCCAGCCCTTCCGCAAATCTCCCCGGCTTGCCGCATTTCTCCCCGGCCTGCCGCATTTCTCCCCGCCCTGCCATATACATCACCAACCTGCCACAAATCTCCCCGCTCTGCCGCATATCTACCCGGCCTGCCGCAAATCTCCCAGCCCTGCCGCAAATCTCCCCGGCCTGCCACATTTCTCCCCGCTCTGCCGCATATCTCCCCGCCCTTCCACAAATCTCCCCGGCTGGTCGCAAATCTTCCCGCCCTGCCGCATATCTCCTCGGCCTGCCGCATATCTCCCCGGCATGCCGCATATTTCCCGGCCCTGCCGCAAATCTCCCCGGCCCGCCGCATTTATCCCCGGCCTGCCACATTTCTCCACGGCCTGCCGCATTTCTCCCTGTCCTGCCATATATATCACCAACCTGCCACAAATCTACCCGTTCTGCCGCATATCTCCCCGGCCTGCCGCGAATCTCCCAGCCCTGCCGCAAATCTCCCCGGCCTGCCGCATTTCTCCCCGCTCTGCCGCATATCTCCCCGCCCTTCCACAAATCTCCCCGTCTGGTCGCAAATCTTCCCGACCTGCCGCATATCTTCCCGGCATGCCGCAAATCTCCCAGCCCTGCCGCAAATCTCCCCGGCCCGCCGCATTTATCCCCGGCCTGCCGCATTTCTCCCCTGCCTGCCGCATATCTCTCCGCCCTGCCATATATCTAACCATCCTCCCGCAAATCTCCCCGCTCTTCCGCATTTCTCCCCACCCTGCCGCATATCTCCCTGCCCTGCCATATATCTCACCAACCTGCCACAAATTTCCTCGGCCTGCCGCATATCTCCCCGGCATGCCGCAAATCTCCCAGCCCTGCCACAAATCTCCCCGCTCTGCCGCATATCTCCCCGGCCTGCCGCAAATCTCCCAGCCCTGCCGCAAATCTCCCCGGCCTGCCGCATTTCTCCCCGCTCTGCCGCATATCTCCCCGCCCTTCCACAAATCTCCCCGGCTGGTCGCAAATCTTCCCGCCCTGCCGCATATCTCCTCGGCCTGCCGCATATCTCCCCGGCATGCCGCATATCTCCCGGCCCTGCCGCAAATCTCCCCGGCCCGCCGCATTTATCCCCGGCCTGCCGCATTTCTCCCCGGCCTGCCGCATTTCTCCCTGCCCTGCCATATAAATCACCAACCTGCCACAAATCTCCCCGCTCTGCCGCATATCTCCCCGGCCTGCCGCAAATCTCCCAGCCCTGCCGCAAATATCCCCGGCCTGCCGCATTTCTCCCCGCTCTGCCGCATATTTCCCCGCTTTACCGCAAATCTCCCCGGCTTGTCGCATATCTCCCCGCCCTGCCGCATATCTCCCCGGCCTGTCGCAAATCTCCCACCCCTGACGCAAATCTCCCCGGCCTGCCGCATTTCTTCCCGGCCTTCCGCATTTCTCCCCGGCCTTCCGCATTTCTCCCCGGCCTGCCGCATTTCTCCCCGGCCTGCCGCAAATCTCCCCGCTCTGCCGCATATCTCCCCGCCCTGCCTTATATCTCCCCGGCCTGCCGCATATCTCCCCGACCTGCCGCAAATCTCCCAGCCTGCCGCATTTCTCCCTGCTCTGCCGCATATCTCCCCGCCCTGCCACAAATCTCCCCGGCTTGTCGCAAATCTCAACGCCCTGCCGCATATCTCCCCGGCCTGCCGCATATCTCCCCGGCCTGCCGCAAATCTCTCAGTCCTGCCGCAAATCTCCCCGGCCTGCCGCATTTATCATCGGACTGCCGCATTTCTCCCCGGCCTGCCGCATATCTCTCCGCCCTGCCATATATCTCACCATCCTCCCGCAAATCTCCCCGCTCTGCCGCATATCTCCCCGCCCTGCTGCATTTCTCCCCAGCCTGCCGCATTTCTCCCCGGCCTGCCGCATTTCTCCCCGCCCTGCTGCATATCTTCCCGGCCTGCCGCATATCTCACCGCCCTGCCATATATCTTACCAACCTGCCGCTAATCTCCCCGCCCTGCCGCAAATCTCCCCGGCTTGTCGCAAATCTTCCAGCCCTGCCGCAAATCTCCCTGGCCTGCCGCATTTCTCCCCAGCCTGCCGCATTTCTCCCCGCCCTGCCATATATCTCACCATCCTGCCGCAAATCTCCCCGCTCTGCCGCATATCTCCCCGCTCTGCCGCAAATCTCTCCGGCTTGTCGCAAATCTCCCCGTCCTGCCGCATATCTCCCTGGCCTGCCGCATATATCCCCGGCCTGCCGCAAATCTCCCAGCCCTGTTGCAAATCTCCCCAGCTCTGCCGCATATCTCCTCGCCCTGCCGCAAATCTCCCCGGCTGGTCGCAAATCTCCCCGCCCTGTCGCATATCTCCCCGGCCTGCCGCATATCTCACCGGCCTGCCGCAAATCTCCCAGCCCTGCCGTAAATCTCCCCGGCCTGCCGCATTTCTCCCCAGCCTGCAGCATTTATTCCCGCCCTGCCATATATCTCACCAACCTGCCGCAAATCTCCCCGCTCTGCCGCATATCTCCCCGCCCTGCCACAAATCTCCCCGGCTGTTCGCAAATATCCCTGCACTGCCGCATATCTCCCCGGCCTGCCGCATATATCCCCGCCCTGCCGCAAATCTCCCCTGCTTGTCGCAAATCTTCCAGCCCTGCCGTAAATCTCCCTACCCTGCCGCATTTCTCCCCAGCCTGCCGCATTTCTCCCCGCCCTGCCATATATCTCACCATCCTGCCGCAAATCTCCCCGCTCTGCCGCAAAAATCCCCGCTCTGCCGCAAATCTCTCCGGCTTGTCGCAAATCTCCCCGCCCTGCCGCATATCTCCCTGGCCTGCCGCATATATCCCCGGCCTGCCGCAAATCTCCCAGCCCTGTTGCAAATCTCCCCAGCTCTGCCGCATATCTCCTCGCCCTGCCGCAAATCTCCCCGCCCTGTCGCATATCTCCCCGGCCTGCCGCATATCTCACCGGCCTGCCGCAAATCTCCCAGCCCTGCCGTAAATCTCCCCGGCCTGATGCATTTCTCCCCAGCCTGCAGCATTTATTCCCGCCCTGCCATATATTTCACCAACCTGTCGCAAATCTCCCCGCTCTGCCGCATATCTCCCCGCCCTGCCGCAAATCTCCCCGGCATGTCGCAAGTTACCCTGCCCTGCCGCAAATCTCCCCGGCCTGCCGCATATCTCCCCGGCCTGACGCAAATCTCCCCGCCCTGCCACATATCTCACCACCCTGCCGCAAATCTCCCCGGTCTGCCGCATTTCTCCCCGCTCTGCTGCATATCTTCCCGGGCTGCCACATATCTCACTTCCCTGACATATATCTCACCAAAATGTCATAAATCTCCCCGCCCTGCCGATAATCTCCCAGCTCTGCCGCATATCTCCCCGCCCTGCCGCAAATGTCCCCGCTCTGCCGCATATATTCCCGCCCTGCCGCAAATCTCCCCGGCTTGTCGCAAATCTCCCTGCTCTGCCGCAAATCTCCCCGGCCTACCGCATTTCTCCCCGGCCTGCCGCATTTCTCCCCGCCCTGCCATATATCTCACCAACCTGCCGCAAATCTCCCCGATTTGTCGCAAATCTCCCAGCCCCGCCGCAAATCTCCCCGGCCAGCCGCATTTCTCCCCGCCCTGCCGCATATCTCCCCAGCCAGCCGCATATGTCCCCGGCCAGCCGCATATTTCCCCGGCATGCCGCAAATCTCCCAGCCCTGCCGCAAATCTCCCCGGCCTGCCGCATTTATCCCCGGCCTGCCGCATATCTCTCCGCCCTGCCATATATCTCACCATCCTCCCGCAAATCTCCCCGCTCTGCCGCATATATCCCCGCCCTGCCGCAAATCTCCCCGGCTTGTCGCAAATCTCCCAGCTCTGCCGCATATCTCCCCGCTCTGCCGCATATATCCCCGCCCTTCCGAAAATCTCCCCGGCTTGTCGCTAATCTCCCAGCCCTGCCGCAAATCTCCCCGGCCTGCCGCATTTTTCCCCGGCCTGCCGCATTTTTCCCCGCCCTAAAATATATCTCACCAACCTGCCTCAAATCTCCCCGCCCTGCCACATATCTCACCACCATGCCGCAAATCTCCCCGGCCTGCCGCGTATCTCCCCGCCCTGCCTCATATCTCCCCGGCCTGCCGCATATCTCCCCGACCTGCCGCAAATCTAAAAGCCCTGCCGCAAAACTCCCCGGCCTGCCGCATTTCTCCTCGGCCTGCCGCATTTCTCCCCGGCCTGCCATATATCTCTCCGCCTTTCCAAATATCTCACCATCCTGCCACAAATCTCCCCGCACTGCCGCATATCTCCCCGGCCTGCCGCATATCTCCCCGGCATGCCGAAAATCTCCCCGCTCTGCCGCATATCTCCTCGACATGCCGCAAATCTCCCCGGCCTGCCGCATATCTCCCCGGCATGCCACAAATCTCCCCGCTCTGCCGCATATCTCCTCGACATGCCGCAAATCTCCCCGACTGGTCGCAAATCTCCCCGCTATGCCGCATATCTCCCCACCCTACCGCATTTCTCCCCGGCCTGCCGCATTTCTCCCCGCCCTGCCATATATCTCACCAACCTGCCGCAAATCTCCCCGATTTGTCGCAAATCTCCCAGCCCCGCCGCAAATCTCCCCGGCCAGCCGCATTTCTCCCCGCCCTGCCGCATATCTCCCCAGCCAGCCGCATATGTCCCCGGCCAGCCGCATATTTCCCCGGCATGCCGCAAATCTCCCAGCCCTGCCGCAAATCTCCCCGGCCTGCCGCATTTATCCCCGGCCTGCCGCATATCTCTCCGCCCTGCCATATATCTCACCATCCTCCCGCAAATCTCCCCGCTCTGCCGCATATATCCCCGCCCTGCCGCAAATCTCCCCGGCTTGTCGCAAATCTCCCAGCTCTGCCGCATATCTCCCCGCTCTGCCGCATATATCCCCGCCCTTCCGAAAATCTCCCCGGCTTGTCGCTAATCTCCCAGCCCTGCCGCAAATCTCCCCGGCCTGCCGCATTTTTCCCCGGCCTGCCGCATTTTTCCCCGCCCTAAAATATATCTCACCAACCTGCCTCAAATCTCCCCGCCCTGCCACATATCTCACCACCATGCCGCAAATCTCCCCGGCCTGCCGCGTATCTCCCCGCCCTGCCTCATATCTCCCCGGCCTGCCGCATATCTCCCCGACCTGCCGCAAATCTAAAAGCCCTGCCGCAAAACTCCCCGGCCTGCCGCATTTCTCCTCGGCCTGCCGCATTTCTCCCCGGCCTGCCATATATCTCTCCGCCTTTCCAAATATCTCACCATCCTGCCACAAATCTCCCCGCACTGCCGCATATCTCCCCGGCCTGCCGCATATCTCCCCGGCATGCCGAAAATCTCCCCGCTCTGCCGCATATCTCCTCGACATGCCGCAAATCTCCCCGGCCTGCCGCATATCTCCCCGGCATGCCACAAATCTCCCCGCTCTGCCGCATATCTCCTCGACATGCCGCAAATCTCCCCGACTGGTCGCAAATCTCCCCGCTATGCCGCATATCTCCCCACCCTACCGCATTTCTCCCCGGCCTGCCGCATTTCTCCCCGCCCTGCCATATATCTCACCAACCTGCCGCAAATCTCCCCGATTTGTCGCAAATCTCCCAGCCCCGCCGCAAATCTCCCCGGCCAGCCGCATTTCTCCCCGCCCTGCCGCATATCTCCCCAGCCAGCCGCATATGTCCCCGGCCAGCCGCATATTTCCCCGGCATGCCGCAAATCTCCCAGCCCTGCCGCAAATCTCCCCGGCCTGCCGCATTTATCCCCGGCCTGCCGCATATCTCTCCGCCCTGCCATATATCTCACCATCCTCCCGCAAATCTCCCCGCTCTGCCGCATATATCCCCGCCCTGCCGCAAATCTCCCCGGCTTGTCGCAAATCTCCCAGCTCTGCCGCATATCTCCCCGCTCTGCCGCATATATCCCCGCCCTTCCGAAAATCTCCCCGGCTTGTCGCTAATCTCCCAGCCCTGCCGCAAATCTCCCCGGCCTGCCGCATTTTTCCCCGGCCTGCCGCATTTTTCCCCG
>CALYLW010002503.1:0-44773 GCA_944989445.1 Ampullaceana balthica
TAAAAATTCATTAATATTACAGTACATTCGATTTATATGAAATTTTGATACATCATTTTTGTCATCGTCACGAGTCTGCCAGCAAAATTTCAGCTCGCTAGCTTACGAGGAAGTGGGTTAAAAATCGATCCTCAGGCAAGCAAGCAAGCAGACACCACGAGGTAATATAAAGGATTTAAAAGGCGATCTTTTCATACTTTTATGATAGCTTAAACCAGTGCTACTCAAAGTGGTGGTCCGCGTAAACAGATTTCTTTAAAATCTTGAGTCTTAATGAAAGTTTGTCTCATTTCAATAGGTAGTCAGTCATAAGCGCAGATCATGCGGGATGAAAGAGATGCCCATAGTTTTGCTGATTAGTTCAATTCAATCTACTCCACACAAAAAGTAGGAAATAAAATAACAGCACAGAATTATTATAGATATGTCCCAAAACTCAAACAATAGATTTGTACTTCTGTGTGTTTGTACTTCTGTGTGTTTGTACTTCTGTGTGTTTGTACTTCTGTGTGTTTGTACTTCTGTGTGTTTGTACTTCTGTGTGTTTGTACTTCTGTGTGTTTGTACTTCTGTGTGTTTGTACTTCTGTGTGTTTGTACTTCTGTGTGTTTGTACTTCCGTGTGTTTGTACTTCTGTGTGTTTGTACTTCTGTGTGTTTGTACTTCTGTGTGTTTGTACTTCTGTGTGTTTGTACTTCTGTGTGTTTGTACTTCTGTGTGTTTGTACTTCCGTGTGTTTGTACTTCTGTGTGTTTGTACTTCTGTGTGTTTGTACTTATGTGTGTTTGTACTTCTGTGTGTTTGTACTTCTGTGTGTTTGTACTCATGTGTGTTTGTACATCTGTGTGTTTGTACTTCTGTGTGTTTGTACTTCTGTGTGTTTGTACTCATGTGTGTTTGTACTTCTGTGTGTTTGTACATCTGTGTGTTTGTACTCATGTGTGTTTGTACTTCTGTGTGTTTGTACTTCTGTGTGTTTGTAATCATGTGTGTTTGTACTTCTGTGTGTTTGTACTTCTGTGTGTTTGTAATCATGTGTGTTTGTACTTCTGTGTGTTTGTACTCATGTGTGTTTGTACTTCTGTGTGTTTGTACTTCTGTGTGTTTGTACTTCTGTGTGTTTGTACTCATGTGTGTTTGTACTTCTGTGTGTTTGTACTTCTGTGTGTTTGTACTTCTGTGTGTTTGTACTCATGTGTGTTTGTACTTCTGTGTGTTTGTACTTCTGTGTGTTTGTACTCATGTGTGTTTGTACTTCTGTGTGTTTGTACTTCTGTGTGTTTGTACTCATGTGTGTTTGTACTTCTGTGTGTTTGTACTTCTGTGTGTTTGTACTTCTGTGTGTTTGTACTCATGTGTGTTTGTACTTCTGTGTGTTTGTACTCATGTGTGTTTGTACTTCTGTGTGTTTGCACTTCTGTGTGTTTGTACTTCTGTGTGTTTGTACTCATGTGTGTTTGTACTTCTGTGTGTTTGTACTTCTGTGTGTTTGTACTCATGTGTGTTTGTACTTCTGTGTGTTTGTACTTCTGTGTGTTTGTACTCATGTGTGTTTGTACTTCTGTGTGTTTGTACTTCTGTGTGTTTGTACTCATGTGTGTTTGTACATCTGTGTGTTTGTACTTCTGTGTGTTTGTACTTCTGTGTGTTTGTACTTCTGTGTGTTTGTACTTCTGTGTGTTTGTACTTCTGTGTGTTTGTACTTCTGTGTGTTTGTACTCATGTGTGTTTGTACTTCTGTGTGTTTGTACTTCTGTGTGTTTGTAATCATGTGTGTTTGTACTTCTGTGTGTTTGTACTTCTGTGTGTTTGTAATCATGTGTGTTTGTACTTCTGTGTGTTTGTACTCATGTGTGTTTGTACTTCTGTGTGTTTGTACTTCGGTGTGTTTGTACTTCTGTGTGTTTGTACTCATGTGTGTTTGTACTTCTGTGTGTTTGTACTTCTGTGTGTTTGTACTTCTGTGTGTTTGTACTCATGTGTGTTTGTACTTCTGTGTGTTTGTACTTCTGTGTGTTTGTACTCATGTGTGTTTGTACTTCTGTGTGTTTGTACTTCTGTGTGTTTGTACTCATGTGTGTTTGTACTTCTGTGTGTTTGTACTTCTGTGTGTTTGTACTTCTGTGTGTTTGTACTCATGTGTGTTTGTACTTCTGTGTGTTTGTACTCATGTGTGTTTGTACTTCTGTGTGTTTGTACTCCTGTGTGTTTGTACTCCTGTGTGTTTGTACTCCTGTGTGTTTGTACTCCTGTGTGTTTGTACTCCTGTGTGTTTGTACTCCTGTGTGTTTGTACTCCTGTGTGTTTGTACTTCTGTGTGTTTGTACTTCTGTGTGTTTGCACTCCTGTGTGTTGTAAAATGTAAAAATTAAATTTTAAATCTTGAATATTTTTTTTTCAAAACTTAAAAAATAATAATAGAGAGAATGAATTTTATATTTGATACAGAAAAGATTTATTATATAAAATCCAATTTATATATGGAAAAGAGAGGACCAATGGATATGTTTAAAATAGAAAGAAATATTAATGATGAGCATTAAACACAGTCTGACGCTTCTTCACAATTAGATGATGAAAACAGAAATGAAACCGCAGCTTGATTAGCGAAACGAATTCGTTCTAGGCTTACTTGAAAACATCACGCTTCGTATATTCAATTCGGTTTTGAAAAGGTGTGTATGATGCTGTTATCTCAACACCTCACGGTGTTAGTTGCAGCCATGTCCTATCGAATGTTTTCAACATATTTTAATACGAAATGCAGTCAATAGTATATGAGCAATAAGTGATCAATGATTAAGATTCTTTTTAAAATTGTTGGATAACATAATTTTTATCTACATATGCATAAATAATACAATTATATTTTCAACTATATGGATGTACAAATAGGCACTATATCTTGTCGGTGAGATTATAACACTTTATTATATAAAAATAAATCTTTACTAGATCCGACCCGCCGCGTAGCATGCGCTGCAGAATTGCTCATAGATAGTGCAAAGAAAAAGGGAAAAGAACGGACCCGAACTTTTCGCTGTGCGCATTATGGAAGTTGTTTTGAAGCATTACATCTTTTCCTTCTATATAGTGTGCCTCAGTGCGGTGCGCACAGCGTGGCGCGGTGCGGTGCGGGTGTGCACACTACTACCTAGTTATAGACTGCGTCGACTTGCTTGCTCTAGTTTCTGGCGAATTATATATATAGATAGATACAGATTGTCAACATCTGATGTGCATTACGATATATTTGCCCGTAATCGCTGCACCACAAAGCACTTGTATAAATAGATCGTATCAATTGCGTTGTTCTTGCGAAAATTTAGCTAAGATAACAACTGTTCATTTCTTTTAAACTCTTTCGAAATTTAAATAGCAATACTGTGAAACATATTATTATTAACTTGTGTTACTAAAAAAATATTTTTAGTAACTTAAAATTACGTTTACAAAAATTAAATTTAAAAAAAAACAACATTTGAACTATTGCATTCATTTATACTTACAGAAACAATATAACTAATACATTAAGATTAATCCATATGCATCTTTAACTATTTTAACACGTGAATAATGTCTGTCTCAAGTAGTTATATTTATGTAAGTGGTTCGCCACTTGACTTCGATCCCTATATTTAGGGATAAAATGACAATGAAATTCAGTGATTTTCGTACCTATCGGGTAATACTAAATCCAAAATAAAAATAATCTATTTTATGCCAGTTTTCTATCTCTAATGTTTCATAAGATTAGTAACTTGTACGTAGAAACAAAATCAACATAATTAAAATTGACTTTGTAACTCGCATAATAAGGTAAACAATCATTGACTATCAATATAATTTTTGTTATCATTGATAAAAATGAGGCCCGACATTTGACACCTGTTATTCTCAAGCAACATTTTTAGAGAACAATTCATAGTTCCAGTCTTTGACGATGAAAAACATATATGTGAAGTAAAGTAGTTACCGCCCACGACCATCAAGACCAGTGAAGACAAGGGATTATTATGTTCAAAATTGTTGGATGACATGTAGCATATAATTAACCGAGTGCCATGTAGGTGCCAATGTCGCTACCACGTCAGTACAGGGAAAATAGTGCACCGGTCCCTGGTGCAATGGAAAAACTCCTGCCGGTCCGCCATACTAGAAAATTTGAGAAGCACTGGTTGAAACCAAGCATTTGTAGTATAAAAGACTTTGTAAAGTGCAACAGTTCCATTACCTGCGCCATTGCCAACAGTTCCATTACCTGCACCATTGCCAACAGTTCCATTACCTGCACCATTGCCAACAGTTCCATTACCTGCACCACACCCACCCCACCAACAACATAAAATCGCAATTAATAAATATGTCGGTGTCATTAACTTTGAAAGCGCACTAATCGTCTGATATGTAACACAATATTTTGAGAAATGGGGGAGAAATGAACATACAGAAGGAAAAAAAGTTATCAGTCTAAGACACTAGAAAAACAGTTAGCTTTTTTTAAACTGAACGTTTGATTTTTTTTTAAATATAAATGTAAATGTATCATTGTTTTGTGTAATTTCTTATAATCTACATATTTAAAACTGTCCGATATGTAGATAAGAATAAAGGCCATCATGGGAAATACCGTGCTGTGTTTAAATTCTAAGGCTTATCTTCAAATTTAAAACAAACAAACAAAACAAAAAAAGATTCCGTATTAGCATAAGGGCGTCTAAGACAAAAATTAATAATTGAATATTTGAGGAGGTAGCTTGCTTTATTGGTTTTCCTCTAGCTTCTTCATTTTTAAACTTAAAATCAAACACTTCTTTAAGGACTTCGTGTAAACGTATCACTAGAAAATGAGTCATTATTTTCCGGACAACAAGGAGAGTCGAATATCAATAACAACAACAAAAACAGCGGTAAAAATAATAATAAAAGCTATACTCACAGGTTTCAGTTACAGTGAAGATAAGATCTGGACTCATTGGCCTACTACACAGCACCGTCTTGAGAAGTTGGCCTACTACACAGAACCGTCTTGAGAAGTTGGCCTACTACACAGAACCGTCTTGAGAAATTGGCCTACTACACAGCACCGTCTTGAGAAGTTGGCCTACTACACAGAACCGTCTTGAGAAGAGATTTTTAAATCCCTTATATTAACTTCACCGCCGTCTCTCTCTCTGTCTCTCTGTCTCTCTGTCTGTCGTCATCTCATGGGCGGGCGGAAAAACAAAAGTCGAAAATGACCCACTTCCAGTGATCCGATCGAGCTGAAATTTGGCACACGGACCCGTCTCACCTAACAATGCATCGTATCAAAATTTAAGATCGATCGATCGAACCGTAATCAAATTAATGCATTTATTTTAGTTTATCCTTATATGAGGTATGTAATTCAAATTCACTGTTTGTTATTGTGTTTTTTTCTTCCACTTCCACGTGAGTTTGAGTTGACGCCGACCGTCGTGCCGACACCCCCTCACGTCCCACCCCCATTTTTTTAAGACAAGGGATATCACTCGGTGTCAGTCTGTCAATGTTTGTTGCGTTTGAAAATAATCAATACTGTTAGTTATGTCTCATATATAAGGGATGTATAGTCAAAAACTTTGTTTTTACGGGTTTGTTTTATTTTAAATCCCTTATATTAACTTCACCGGTGTCTCTGTCTCTCTGTCTCTCTCTCTGTCTGTCGTCATCTCATGGGCGGGCGGAAAAACAAAAGTCAAAATTAACCCACTTCCCGTGATCCGATCGAGCTGAAATTTGGCACACGGACCTGTCTGACCTAACAATGCATCGTATTAAAATTTCAGATCGATCGAACGTACCGTAATTAAATTAATGCATTTTTAGTTTATCCTTATATGAGGTATGCAATTCAAATTCACGGTTTGTTATTGTTTTTTTCTTCCACTTCCACGTGAGTTTGAGTTGACGCCAACCGTCGTGCCGACACCCCCTCACGTCCCACCCCCATTTATTAAAGACAAGGTACATCACTCGGTGTCAGTCTGTCAATGTTTGTAGCGTTTGAAAATAATCAATACTGTTAATTATGTCTCATATATAAGGGATTTATAGTCAAAAATTTTGTTTTTACGGGTTTGTTTTTTTATTACTACGTTTTTATTAACTCGCTTTCGTTGGGCATTGTTTGTCCAAGATTTTTTCAAATCTGCCAACGTAAAATTGATCCACTTCTGCTGGTCCTAGAGATCTGAAAATTTTACCACAGATAGATCTTGGATGACAATGCATTGTTTCAAAATTTCAGATCGATCAAATGTACCGTTATTAAATTATTGAACTTTTAAGTTTATCTATAGTCTATATAAAAGCATCTGTACCGTCTGCTTTTGTTGACATCTGTGAGCTCGTCCCGTGACCACATCACAATGTTTTTAAAACGTTGGGCGGGCGCTTGTGAGGTGTTTGGTAAAATAAATAGAGGTATAAAAATATTTTTAAAAACCAGGTTGTTATAAGTGGACTAAAAAGAATAAAATAAATAGAAGTAAAAAAAAGATTTTTAAAAACCACGTTTTTAAAAGCGGGCTAAAAATAAGAAAATAATTTAAAACTTGTAAGTTCAAGTACTTCGATTTAATATGACTAAAAACGTTAGGTGGGTGTTTGGTATAAAAATTAGAGATTTCTAATTTAGAAGGCTAAAGAGAGATCTATAAGTGAGAGAATGAGTGAACCGCATATGTTAAACCTCATAAGCGCCCGCCCCACGTTTTTAGTCATATTAAATCGAAGTACTTGAACTAATAAGTTTTAAATTATTTTCTTCTTTTTAGTCCGCTTCTAAAAACGTGGTTTTTTTAACTCTTTTTTTTACTTCTATTTATTTTTACTCAACTTTTGATAAACTCTGCTGAACTATGGGAGAAAACCTGAAGTCTATTTAATTTTCGTGCTCTAAATCCCCAAGTCTGCTGTCATACTATCACGTCGAAAGAGTATATATATAATTAAAATTGTTATTTTGGGAACTCTAAGGAAAGTGTTTCATTTCTACATCAAAAAATAAAATCGTTAACATTCCCGAGCTTGAAGAAGACGTTTAGCCGGTGCTATCTTTAAACGTTTTTCATTGACATTTATGGGAGTTTTCAAACCTAAACAAATACCTTTAAACTAGGGCTGTGGAAATTAACGATTAATTTCTCGATTAATCGTTAAAAATTTTAGCGATTACAAAAATGTAAAGATTAATTGACCCACCACTTATAAATGTACTGGAAGTCAAAAAGTAAAATATTTCGGCCGATAAATATAAACTAATTTCCGGACGATTACACGAACATTTTGGTTTTAAACTATTGACTGACGTGAATGTTCAAAATGTTGTTAAAGGTTATTGTATCCATTGAGAGAAATCGTTTGCCTACCATGCAATGTTCCCTCTAAGTCTTAGCTTCGTTGGTCCGTGTGCAAATTTTTTTTTAAAACTCGTTTGAAAAGTTGCACAGCGTCCATTTTTTGGCAATATTTTTCAAAATTTGCTGCGCGGTGATTCTAAACTCCTGCGTGGTGTCAGTCAAATATCTGCGCAGCCGCACTGCTCAAAGGGAACATTGCTAACATGGTTCTAACACGTCGCTTACATATCAGAAACTTCAGCTGAGACAATCTAAAGCTATGTGAACGATTGTTCAGTTTGGCTGGTTATATTGTCAATAAGACCCGCTCATCACTTGAACCAAATAATGTCAATACGTTGACTGTTAGTGTTGTTGGTTAAAAGATGTCCTATATAGATGACATTCCATTGTTATTTCTATTTTCGACAAGTATTTTAATAAATTTAAATTTTAGGCTTTAATCGAAATTAACGATTAATTAATCGTTAATTTTTCTAAATTTTTAAATTAATTTAAATTAATCATTAACAGTCCTAATTTAAACCGTTTGTTTTAATTTTAAACATTTTTTTATTACTGTCTCGAAAATATCTGTTTCTGTGATGAGTGACTAGATGTATTAGCACTGCAATAATGACGATGGCGTCTTTAGAAATAACGTCGGGTTTTATTGTGTGTAAAACATTTCAGTGTAGGGATTTGCGTGATTATATTCCAACTATGTGTTTAATTTTTGTTCCCTTTTAACACGACATATTTTAAATTTATTTCCTTGAATTTGATTAATTATTTTTCATAACTATTTATTATTATGTTTATTGTTAATCTTTTGTTAACATTTCAATCATGATTATTGTTATCATTGCCTATTTATTTCATTATTACTTTTATTATTATTTGTTTCCTATTATTGTATTATAACTAATAATAGTATCTGTATTTGGAATAATAATCAATCAATATACATATTTGAAATGTGTCACGTCTGTCTGTCCCGTCTGTCTGTCCGTGACGATACTAATTTTAGAAAGAAGGGCACCAAATTACTGCACCAAAAAAATAACTCTTTTCGAACGTCCGCATAAAATATTTCAATAATTAAATAATGAATGAAATAAAAAATAAATAAAATACATGAAAGTTCTGTATTTCGTTATTTTTTAATCTGATGTGTATTTATTTTGAAAACTTCGTCATTTTTGACGGGTGATACATTAATAGTAATAATATAATAACCCTTTTCAGACCATCCTATCGGACAAGTGAAGTAGCGTTGACAAGTGCCATTGGGCCACCACTAACAAACAAGGGATTGTGTGGCTATCACAATGCCCCGGGGGCCTTGCCAGCACCTAGGCTAGAACCCGTGACTCTCTTTTGTCTCGGTTCGACAGCACGTTACCGCTAGACCACTGCGCCCCTTGTATTTGGGATACTTTAAACAAAACTGAGTCTCACTAGTGTAGTAGTTTTCACTGTTGACTTTAGAAAAGAAATGCCGAGGGCAATATCCGCTCAGGGCAGGCCTTTTATGTGTCTTGGCGGAGCGGAGGAATGAAGAGTTGTTTTTGTTTTCCTACAACTATAGATAATTATATTTGTAAAAATAGTGTAAAGAATTGTCAAATACGCTAAGCAGCCCCAAATAGTAACAGCCAATGAGTCTAACATTGTCTTTTGAGGGGCTCGGTGTTTGTGTGTTTTTGTTTGTGTTATTTTTATTTGTTTTAATACTGTGCTAGAGTCGGAGTATCAAATCATAGCCAGGAGCACGACCGTCTACCACTGAGGTCTTGAGGATAACTTTCTACGGATTTCTCGAGGCTTGTGTTATGTCTCTCATTACTCAATAGTTTTGCTGGGCCCTTAGCATATTGAGACTTCCTCTACATCTTTAACTATATTCTACATAAGTCATCTTCTACATCTTCAACCATCTTCCACATTATCCAATTTCTACATCTTCAACCATCTTCCACATTATCCATCTTCTACATCTTCAACCATCTTCCACATAAACCATCTTCTACAGCAAACATCTTCTACATAAACCATTTCGTATGGAAATCATCGTGTACATAAAACATTTTGTACATAACCAAACGTGTACATAAAACATCTTGTACATAACCAAACGTGTACATAAAACATCTTGCACATAACCAAACGTGTACATAAAAAATCTTGTACATTACCAAACGTGTACATAAAACATCTGGTACATTACCAAACGTGTACATAAAACATCTTGTACTTAACCAAACGTGTACATAAAACATCTTGTACTTAACCAAACGTGTACATAAAGCATTTTGTACATAACCAAACGTGTACATAAAACATCTTGTACATAACCAAACGTGTACATAAAACATCTTGTACATAACCAAGTGTGTACATAAAACATCTTGTACATAACCAAACCTGTACATAAAACATCTTGTACATAACCAAACGTGTACATAAAGCATCTTGTACATAACCAAACGTTTAAATAAACATGCCCTAATGAAACAAAACTCACTGGACAGGATGTGTTTAGATGGGTTTCGCGGAGGTTTTAATGCCACCACCTCCCCCCTTTTCCACATTACTTGAGAAGTCACAATAAACCATGTTTATCATTCTATGGCAGTTAATACGTGACAATTGGTGTAAAAGCAGCACTCATTTCAGTGGAATACTTTTCAAACTAACGCGATCTGTCCTGAAGGGATGTCACATAAAATGAATCAGAGAGATTGGGTTGTCTTAGATTTATAATTAGAACATTTTAACAAAGGGGGAAAAAAAGCTATATGATTTTAATTGAGAAAAAAAAAGAACTACACAGTAACACAAGAAGAGTATTCTCCTGTGAAATCGCCAGGGCGGTGCTAACTCCGTGACGTCATGTTAACGTTTTCTGTGCAAACTTTTGTTGGTGACGCCGAATGCTGTCCTCTACAGCGCTAACTTTCATTCTCTTGTCTTGGCGGGGTGAGTGTAGATGTTCAAGGTCTGTCAACAAGATGGTCCAGTACCTAAACAAGTATATAAGTTAGAGGTCGGGTAGCGGAGTCGATAGTGCGCTTGCCACACAAGCTTTAGGGGCGTGGGATCTAGCCCACGTTAAGGCCACAATAAAAAATGTTGATGAATGACTATTGCTATAAAAAATTTAAAAAAGTCCTCCGCTGACCTGGAGAGGAGATGGGCGCCGCTAGGTCTACCAAGCCACGAGAAAGTTCTAATGGAGCCCCCTACGACCACGAGGTTATGGGACACACACAAAAAAAGGTAGAGGTACGCCGTACAAACAGCACGTGGGGCTGCAATTCTACGTGAACATATTAATACTATGCATGTTTTTACGTGCTGCAGTTGAACCAGGGCGCATTGTGGCGGCACGAATTTATAATGATAATAATAAACGCAAGTAATTGAAGAATGACGTTTGGTAAAGGCTTTTTTAGGCTGAAATAATAGCAACCAAATTAACGGTAGCAAAAATTATTACTCAAAATACAACTATAAATCTTTTAACGTAATATGTAAGTTAAAAAATAAAAACTCGAAACTTCTTGTTTCAATCTGTTATTTATGACGGTAATAATTTGATTTCTCTCAGAATTATTATAATATTTAATTAATAATACATTAGTGGTAGGGAGCACGAGCATTTAATTCACATCAACTTGTAGGTTCATAATAATTTTAAAAAATAACCCTCAGACCATGACGGCCTATGGGGCAAGTGAAGTAGCGTTCACAGTTTCATTGTGAATACCCACAACTAATGAGAAAGGGATTGTGTGGCTTGCACAATGACCCTTTGCTTGCCAGCATCGAGGCTCGAACCCGTGACTCTATTTTGCCTCGGTTCGACAGTCCAGCGCGCTACCGCTAGACCACCGTGCCCCTGTAGGTGATATGCAACAATATATATCTACTGAAGATTATTTTGACAATGGAGTTTCCGGTAAACATAATCCATAGCTACCAAACTGAATGGTTCAGCCAATGACGTCATTTGTCATAAACATGAACGATTTGCATGACACTCTAGCCCCCAGAACGCCGGCGGTCAAATCTCTTCTCACCTGACGAACTCATCGTGGCTGACCACACCGTTGTCGTTGCTGTCCCATCAGCCGGAAGAAGTTGTCGAAGTCCGTGGTGGTCAAGCTGGTGGTCACCGTCCACGTCATAGACGTCATACAGGGCGTGGGAGATGGGCGTGGAGGGCGGGGGTGTGGAGGTCGATGTAGTTGGTGTACTCCTGTCGGCTGACTCGCCGTTGTGGTCGGCGTCGTAATACTGTGATTAGAAATAATATTTAGGGAAACATGTTTATTTTGTGTGGTTAGCGAGTGTGGTGTGTGTGTGTGTGCGTGCATGGTGTTTGAGTGTGTGATTGTGAGCGCGTCGTGTGTTTTTGTGTACGTTTAGAGAATGATTTAGGTTTATCGAGCTATTGGGTGACCAAGAGCTGTGCGGAGACCTCAAGACCCTGCTTAGATATTGGCGACTACTATTATGAAAATCAACGTAGCTATTTCTTTTAAAAAACTATGGTGTCTTTTTAAGTTATGTCTGCCTTTATTTACATTTATGAGTGTATGCGATCATGTCATGCAGCGACGTCACTACGTGCGGCCGCGCCGGGTCACGCCATTACAAGGGGTAACACCAAAGCGTGAAAATCTGTAGTTCACGTTATTTGGCACTGGGCAGACATCGGAGTATGTGATAAGCCGTGTGGGTGACACCATGAGCTGCCACGCTGGGTGACACCAACCCTAGTGATGCCTCTGAATCTCAATTATTTTTTACTATGCGTTCTTATTTAGTGTTCGAAATGAAGTGGCATGCCACTTACAGATATGTATATTTTTGAAAAGATCCATTTGAAAGAAGATAATGACAAAGGATGGCTTTGCAAATGAAATATTTTACAGTCCGCCTTACATATTACAGTGTACACACATTAAACTAAGTAAGGATTTTTAAATATATTTACTTACAATTAATATTTTTTTAACTTCAATTTAATTGACATTGTAAGTAATAAATGTTGGCTTACATAACATTAAACAGTAATGTATCATAGGAGATTTATTAAAATTACATTTAAATAATATATATTTTTTTAATGTTGAATTATTTCCCTTTGAAGACTGTATCATTAATATTGCATATTTCTCTAGTACATCTTCATGTATAGAAAATCTAAATTTGCTTTAAATATTATTTATTTTTAACAACAAAGAAACATTTGTATGAAAATTTGGTATCTCTAACGTAAATAATTTAAAAATAATTTTTGACGTGCACAACTAATTTAGGGACTTGTGCTTAATCTATTTAGATTCAGGGAGCTCTGTTCTTAACGCACAAAATGAACCCTAATTATTTGTTTACATTGCGTCCTAATATAGGAATCGAAAGATATTGACATTAGACTTTTGTATAGCATACGATGGTAAGCATAAAGACAAAAAGTAAGCAAGTAAAATTTTCAAGCATATATTTTACAGTCAGGCTAAAGATTTAGAAGTTTACACATTAAATTGAGTAAGACTTTCTAAATAATTTTACTTACCAATTAATATTTCCCAAACTTTAAGTGAATTTAAGTTTAAAAAAATTGGCTTGCACAAAGTTGAAATGTCATGTAGCATTTCTTTGAAAATACATTTTAAATAATTTGAATTGTGTAATGTTGAATTGTTTCCCTTTCAGTGAAGCACAGTCAAATTTTCGCAAGTGCTGCTTCATATGTAAATAAGTCCGTCTATAATGAAGTTATATAAACAGCCTTTGCATAAATAAGATAGATATTATCTAAACTGCACACCGTCGTCAGTAAATACATCATCAACCAAAATATTATCTCAACTGATCATCAACCCAACTTAGATTAGTCTTGTTGGTAATATCAACTGTAAACAGCAGTATTTATGCTAAAACGACGAATCTATTATTAACATTTTAATCCTTAGGGCAATAACATATGTCGTGTTAGTTGTTTTGTCTTGTCTTGTCTTATCATATACAGGCGCTCCTTCTATACAGAAGATTATTGCGTCCACAGACCATGCGGTCTGTTGGCAAGTGATGCAGCGTTCACAGGCCACGGCTATAAGGGTTCCACTCATTGACCTAGCCGCCTTTATTTCCAAACTAGTTTTTGGGTACCCATTCGGAGCTGGGTGGACTCAGGGACGCCTAGGCCCCGGGAACAAGTCCTTGCCTTCACATGGATTCGAACCTGTGACCATCGTACGGCATTACGCGCATCCCACTCGCACACCGTGCCCTTTAAAAATATACCATTTAATTAACATAGTCACTCTTGTCAATGTTATCATTTAAAAATGTTTTCTCTTATTAGATTGTGTGTGTGAATACATAATATTTATTTCTTTTAATAGAAAATCCAAAATTTTCAGTAAGTAAATATCTATCTTAATTACAACGAACATATTAGTATTCAAAATTTGGTACCTCTAACGTAACTAATTTTATTAAATACTATTTTTAAGGCACTCGAAACTTGGGAACTTGTGCTTAATCTATTAATAATTAGATTCAGTGAGTTCTGTCTTTAATGCGGAAAAATTAAATACTAACAGCGGCGTCACTAGTGTGGTGCGGACCGCACCGGGTGACACCAATACAAGGGTGACACTAAAACGTAAAATGCTGTCCATGTGTATTACTCTTATTTGGCACAGGCAGACTCTGGAGGATGGTTATGGGATATGTCGTGGGGGTCGACATCATAAGCTACCTCACCTAGTTACACACGAAACCTAGTGACGCCTCTGATGTTATGTTACGCTATACTGATGGAAACAAAAATATGTGTATGCTTTTGTGAGGGGAACAAACGATTAATAATTAATATAAATATAATAAATTAATATGTTTCTCTTAAATGTCCCACCTGACAAGACAAATTAAAAAAAAATTATTAGAAATAGAAAAACTAGATTTTCTCTACATTGAACTTCAGCCGCGTCATTTCTAATACATATATTGTTTATTCATCATTCATATATGTTTTATCTATACAGACGCTCCTTCTATGCAGAAGATAGTTGCGTCCACAGACCATGACAGATGATCTGTTGGCAAGTGATGCAGCGTTCACAGGCCACGGCTTTGTGGGTTCCACGCATTACCCAGCCGCCTAACTACATGTAGTATTAGGTACCCATTCGGAGCTGGGTGACTCAGGGACGCAATAGCCCCGGGAACAAACCCTTGCCTTCACAGGGATTCGTGACCATCGGTACGACAGTCCAGTGCGCTGCCACTCGACCACCGCATAAGTATGTATTATGTTTTGGCACTTTTAGAGCGGTGCTGCGAGTTTTAACACAATAATACAACTTATATACAAATTTGTTGGATGTTCGAGAAACACAATCAGGGGAACTGATGGATTGATGGATTATGTACACACACACATACAAAACCCGGGTGTTTACCAGAAAACTGCGGTCGAGTTCAGGTCTGTCGATGACGCCACTTAGGTCAGCATCAAAGTATGAGGAACAGGGCGGTGGGCTGTCAGGTTGTACGGTTTGAGATCAATCTGGGCCAGGGTCAAGGCTGGCAGAAATGCCAAGTAGAAAGTAGAGAGCCGTCATTGATGCTGCATGTAAAGATTCAATGCATATCAAAGTTTATCATCAAAATACGTAATTCTCGATCTCAACGTCCGTCAGTCCAAATCAATTCTAAAGTTGCTTTTTTTAAAACTTATTATTATTGCAATACCTTTACAATTAGATCAATATATTTCATAGTTACCAATCGCTGCTAACTCTAAATCAAGATCCTCTGATAAACTTTTTGTATCATCTATCCAAAAAATAAACAATCGCTTTTGTTGTTTTATTTTTTAATCCATAGAATTGAACTCGCAGCGTAAAAATTGAAATTAAGGCACTAAACTATTTAGACCTTACTTTAATATTTCCAGTCAGCCAGCCGAAACTATATGGTAACTTAGTAGTGATGATCTTGTCGGACGAAAGCATTTTTTAATGATAAGTTTTTGTTTAACACCAATCGTCATAAATGATGGGAATTAGTTCCGAGTTTAAGCTCTGTCAACTGATCGGGACGTGAGTTTGATTTAGTTCACAAAATTCCGTAAGACATATAGAAATGGCGGTGATATAATAAGTTAAAGGGTAGGGAAACAAGACAATGTTTCTAGGGGCTATAACTAATCCTACCGGTTGAAGTAGCTTCCCTTTGAATCAGATCGTTCTCACCCTCAGGCGTCACTGGAAGTCTGTGGAATCTCTTCAGAGATAACACTGTGTATAGAGGGCAATACAGCGTGTAGACGTGTTCTCGTAGATTACACAGTCATGTTTGCGTTGTGTGATTTTTTATTTTTAAACGCTTTTATTTAAGTCACAATGTTTGTATGTTGTATCCATCCTTCCTTCAAAACTTGAAACGTAACATTATACCACTTCTGATGGTCCTAGAGATCTAAAAATTTTACCACAGATAGATCTTGGATGACAATGCATTGTATAAAAATTTCAGATCGATCGAATGTACCGTATTGAAATTATTGCATTTTTAGTTTATCTATAGTCTATATATAAGCATCGGTACCCGTCTGCTTTCTTGACATCCATGAGTTCACCACGTGGACATATCACCGTGGTATAAAACGTTGGGCGGGCGCTTATGAGGTGTTTGGTATAAAAAAAAATAGTGGTAAAAAAGATGTGTGGGCTTCAGACGTGAATTTTAAAGAGTTTTTATTATAAGTTTTAAAAAATAGCTGTAAAAACAAAGTTTTTGACTATAAATCCCTTATATATGAGACATTACTAAAAGTAGTGATTATGTTAAAAGCGTGTCCTTTTTAAAAAAAGATTTTTAAAATATTTAATTGTTTTAGTCTTACACGGTTTGTGATGTCGGTGGTCCGTGCATTCTGACCTGTTGTGTAAATGTGCAGGCTTTGAGTCATGAGAGTGGTGATGTTTACACGCTTTTATTTAAGTCACACTGTTTGTTATTACACGCTTTAATTTAAGTCACACTAGTTGTATGTTGTATTTTCCATCCATCCCTCCGTCAAAATCTTGTAACGTAAAATTAAACCATTTCTGATGGTCCTAGAGATCTCAAAACTTTACCACAGATAGATCTTGGATGACAATGCATTGTGTCAAAATTTCAGATCGATCGAATGTACCGTAATTAAATTAATCAATTTTTAGTTTATCTCTATATAGAATGTTTAGTCGTCTGCTAGAGTTCACTTCCACATCCAAGTTGTGATGAGCGCCCCACGCTTTTATGTGCAGTGGATATGTTCAAGAATTTCACCTGTTATCATAAAAAAAAATATTTTCTTATTTTAAGTGCATTGTCTATATGTATATAAGCATTGTCTATATGTATATAAAAACGTGTCCTTTAAAAAAAAATGTGTAAATATGTTTTATGTTTGTGTCAGAAGACATGATAACCAGCACATTCAACACTACACACACGTAACTGGACAAATGTAAGTACACGCGCTCAACACACACATTTCACTAGACATGTGTAACACAACACCTACAACAATACACACTGATTCATTTCAGAACTCTACCATAAATAACTTTTTTTTTACAATAAAGTGAAATTGCTCCAACAATGTTCAAAAATTCAACAGAGAAATTATTGCCACTTGCGGATGTAAATAGATTATATACGAAATTATAATATATGACATTCTGCGTTTTTTAATTTTGTAAAACGCATCCGACGAAAATAATTTTTTTGATGAGTAACTGTCCTTGTCTATTGCAAAATCACTGAGTTTCTTCCCTTGGATTTTAAAAAATAATCTCGAGTTTCATCCAATGTTCCCTTTAAGCTGCGCGGTCACGCAGATATCTCAGCGATGCCACGCAGCAGGCTAGAATTTCCGCGCAGCAAATTTTGTAAAACATTGCACAAAAAATGGATGCTGTGCAACTTTGCACACGAGTTTTTCCACTTTTGCACACGGACCAACGAACCTTAGAGGGAACATTGGTTTCATCTGAGGTTGAATTAAACAAACCGTAAAAACAAAGTATAATATAATACACACCACGCGACAAACATTTACAGACTGAACGTGACTGAACTCCCCTTGCTGTAAAACACGTGGATGTGGTCATTGATGGCTGGAGTGAACTCCAGTGACCCCTGGAGGTCATTTATATTAGACGGCCACATGCTACATAAACAGTCTTTTCCACAGCTTTTGCACACGAATTCTGTGCTTCCCAAAGTTAAAATAAGGGATTTAAAAATATATTCAAGGTTTGAACTGATAAAATTCAATGGAGATGACTTGTCCCCTACCCACGCGCAAAATCGACCTATCTAGATGCACCTCAACATCCTGTCCCCACCCAGAACTAAAGGGCTGAGAAACCTTTTTATGAAAAATTCCTCAACGGTAGCTGTTTTATTACGAGACAAAAAAAAGACTTTTATCGGTTCGCTTCACGAGGGTTCTCAGTTTGGTGATGTATCAGTGGGAGAGTACCCCTTATTGATTGAGATTAAGTGGATTACTTTTATAGAACTAGCCGCAAATCCATGACGTACTGCATGTTACTTTTTTTTAAATAAAAATCTATAGACTCTTTTCATTTAATGGTGGCACTCTATTATTAGCATTCTGGTATTTGTCAGATCATTTATTAACTCTACGTTAATTTGAGTCAGCGTGTTGAGCACAGCGAAGACAAAAAAATTACATTTTTTATGCTCTAAATTTTTTAAATAAGGATATGCTGAAGTATTTTTGAAGTATTTTTATTGTGTTGTTTTTGTTTTGTTTTGTTTTTTGTTGTTTTTTTTTGTTGGTATTTTTTTTTGGTTCTTTTTTTTAAATCTTTTTTTTTACGAAAACAGAACATAATTATAACGTAATCAGATGTGATGTTTTCGCATTTTTAGAACTTGCAAACCTTATTTGCCATCTTATTTCACGCATAATGTGTTGAAATTAAGGTAAAGGTTTCACTTCTTTTTTATAAGTTAAAAATTTCGTTCGTCGATTTAGTGTTCAACAAAGAAAGAATGATAATAGGGGTCATCCATTAAGTACGTCACGCTATTTTTGTCCATTTTTAACTCCCTCCCTCCCCCTTGTCACAAAGTGTCACACATCTTGGACCCCCCCCCCTAAAGTACGTCACACTTTCGAACAAAAGTGTTGTTTTTTATTAACAAAATAATCAAAATTTAATATAAAACAACGTGACGTCACACATGGCGGACCCCCCCCCTCCCCCCTGTCAAAAACTGTCACACTTTCTTACACCCCTCCCCCCTCTGGAGCGTGACGTACTACATGGACGGCCCCATATACTAATTATTCTAAGCCTCTGCTGACACCAGTATCGTCCAGCTGCTATGCCTGGGAACGTGACAGATTTAACCAGCATGATCCTACAAGTCTGCATGTCTCATGGGCACGTTGTGTGTGTGTGTGTGTATGTGTGTGTGTGTGTGTGTGTGTGTGTGTGTGTGTGTGTGTGTGTGTGTGTGTGTGTGTGTGTGTGTGTGTGTTTGTGTCGTTGTTTTTTTCCCAAGATTAAACAAACAAGCAGGGTTGTCGGTACATGAACAAGGGCCTCGACCAAAACTTTTCAAGTAATCCTCCTCCCTCCTATTTATTTAAATATTTTTTTAAACAAAACTACCACGGCAACAGCCACGAATTACCCAACCCGAATACCCGAATATCAACCCGACAACGCTTGTCACAATTCCCAATCCACCAACTATAGCGCCAGGGGAAAGTCTAACCACTTCTTTTAAATAGGACGAACAGAAAAGTTTCCATTCGTTTTAAAGCAATTTTTATTTAGAATAGAATAATTAACTCAATGCCTGACAGTTATGTGGAAGGCGTCAATTTTATAACGTTAACTTAAAAGGACTATCATGGAAGCCCGCTTTGAGTTGCACCTATTTAACATGCTACAATTGAAAGTAAAAATTAAATAACGTATAAGCATAGGACACAACAATTTTATGTATAGAAGGAGCGTCTATACTATAATGAATTACATAAGATTTTAATTCATAACTAGCGTATCACCCGTCAAAAAATGACGGAAGTTTTCAAAATAAATACACATCAGATTAAAAAATAACGTAATACAGAATTTTCATTTATTTTATTTATTTTTATTTGATTCATTTATTATCATATTGAACAATTTTATGTGGAACGTTCAAAAAGAGTTATATTTTGTGCAGTAATATTTGGTGCGCACTATTGAACCTAACAGCATTACACCCAAGAAGCATTACATTCATTACGGGAATTATGTATGTTGATTTATGCTTATGTGCCACTAAAAATTAATTCTAATTTAGAAATACAACACAAAGATAACTTAATACAACCCTCAGATAGACATAAGGATAAAAACACCTTTCTTATTCCATATGCAAGAACAAACACATACAAGTTTTCCTTGTTCCCGTCCGGAATTCGGGCGTGGAATGGGTTGTCTGAAGAATCCAGGAAAACCAACGTTTTATCAACATTTAAATCTCTAATAAAAATGCAGGACTAAAGACAAACCATAGATAAGCGTAGGACGCAATAACCTTCTGTATAGAAGGAGCTTCTGTAAAGAGATAAGATAAGATAAGATAAAAATGTCCGTCTCTTTTTTTTTATTAGTATTAGTTTTATTTATGTATTTGTTTATTTTGGAAAAACCGGTATCCTAAATACCTGCCCGGTTATCTTGCTACAATGTACTTTTGGTCATTAAAAAAAATTAATGACTTTATGAAAGTTACCAATAACACATGGATCATTTAGAAAACTGGATAGAAAAATAAGTCGCAGTTATTTTTTGTTTGATTGTTCTCTTCACCGTCTTGTCGCTCTCTCTCTCTCTCTCTCTCTCTCTCTCTCTCTCTCTCTCTCTCTCTCTCTCTCCCTCTCTCTATCTCTCTCTCTCTCTCTCTCTCTCTCTCTCTCTCTCTTTCTCTCTCTCTTTCTGTCGTGGAACCGCAGAAAAACAAAAGTAAAAAAAAATTACCCACTTTCCGTGATCATGTCGAGCTGAAATTTTGCACCCAGTCTGTGTCGCCTAACAATGCATTGTGTCAAAATTTCAGGTCGATCTAATGTAACGTAATTAGGTTAATGCATTTTTAGTTTAACTATATGTAGCATGCTATAGGTGGCCTCCAGGAGTCACTGGAGCCCTCCATGACCACAACCCCGTGTTTAAGAGCAATGGGAATTCAGTCACATTCAGTCTGTAAATGTTTATTATAGTTTGTCACGCGGTGAATATAATATTGATTGATCACAATCAATACTTTTATTTATGTCTCATATGTAAAGGATTTATAGTCAAAAACTTTATTTTTACGAGGTTTTTAACGCAATTTCCCTGGGAAATATTGCGTTTATAGATTCGAAATGTCTGTAACACTTGCACATGCAACTCCTCCCGAACCATACCAGATAGAGGTTGCGGGTCTTTTGCAAATATGCTAAGGAGGTCCCAGGGATGTGCAACGCCCACAAAAATACCGAAAAGTTTTACTGGATTTCCTGGAAAATCAAACCAAAAAAAACGACAAATATCAGTATTTTGGCAATTACTTGCCAAACATAACATCTATCGGGTTGAAACAAACGCCAAAAAAATAGCTAATAATATTTAGAACAATGTTGGAGAAGGAATTTTGAAAAACCGATTTTAGTACAATCCCCTTTTAAAATCCTTTATATTAACTCGTGTTGTTTGAGCCCTTGCTTGTTTGTCGAAAAAATTTGGATCAATTTTTAACCCACTTCCTCGTAAGCTAGGGAGCTGACATTTTGCAGGCAGTTTCGTGCCGATGATAAAAACGATGTATCAAAATTTCAGATTGATTGCATGTACTATATTTAAATTATTGAATTTTAAGTTTATTTTAATTATCTCTATGTAATATGTAAATTTTTGAGATAGAGTGTCGTGGCGCGTATTATATTGAACAACCTTTCCTGTCGCGCAATAAGGTGCGTATTTTATTGACAACACTTTTTATAAACATATTCCTGATCGGTGCGCATTATATTAAACATGTTTTACGACACAACTACAATTTTGTATTTTTGGATGGTCTTGCGCTGCGTATTATAATGAACATTCTTTTAGTTACATCTCGTACACAAAGGGCATTTTTTAGAAGCAATTGGTAGATAGCAATTGTTTTGTTTAGTTTCAAAATTATTGATTTGAAATGACTTTTAATGTAATCTAGAATGATAGTTAATGGGGTTTTCCCGCTTTCTGAATGTTCATGTTAGATTGTTGCGTGGTGCGCATTATATTGACACATTCTTGGTGTGATGTAGCGTGAGGGGATGTGACGTCATATTGTTTTTAGTTTCAGAATTTCTTATTTGAATCGACTTTTATTGAAATCTAGAATGATTTACCTGGAATAAAATTCGGAAATTCCTTGTTGGAAATTGCATTTAACTACTCATTCGAGTTTTTATTTCTTGTTTTATTTAAATCCCATTTATTACTTTCACCGTCTTGACCCCAACCTGAAACCGACAACTCCTGGCAGGCAATCCCGAAGTCCGATATGTTAGGTGTTAGGTGCTAGTCACATATGATTACAGTCGCTGTGCGGATCTTAGGCAGAGCATTAGATGCAATGCCGTTGATGAAAAACAAAGTACCCGTTGAGGGTCGGGTTATTCCAAAGCGACCGTTTCGCCCCCCTCAGTTTACTAGCAACGCCATTGAGTGGTGCCGGTTTAGGGCCAGGAACACCAGTACGGATTAGCAAACGGTACCGCGAAGAACGTAACGGACGACAGCTCTGAGGAAACCTTCCGGTGGGGGTTACGCCCTAGGCAGATCATTGATGATCCCCTGCCTTGCGGCAGTCCTAACAATAGAGACTCGTGTGCTTTGCCGACTTTATGTCTTGGATGCCCAGGCACCGCTTCAGAAGCGACCGTTCCGGGGGGGGGAGGTCTTTCAGCTGTTAGTTCCATTAGGGGGCTAGAGAGCTGAGGGGGATTTCCGGGAAGACCTATGTAGAGCACTAGGCTCGGGGCTGCTGATTTTCTTCCACATGTAGGATCATATATGTCTCCTATATAAGGGATTTATATTCAAAAACTTTGTTTTTAAGGGTTATATTTTATTGAGGCCCCTATCCTATTAACTCGTGAAGGATTCCGAATTCAACGCTTCCGGTTCTGTCGTCAACTTTTTCAAAACGCTCGTAAACACGTTTTCTAACTTGCTAGAGAGCTGAACTTTTCACAGTAGGTTTGGCTTGTGGGGAGGATAAAGCTATTAAATTTTTAGATCGATTGAATGTACCGTAATTATATTAATGCATTTTTAGTTTATCTCTATATGTAGCGGCAAGCTTTAGTTGACATTTTACGCGTCACGCTGAGTTAAGTTCAACCATCCGTGACCAAAACTTTTTCTGTTTTACAACAAAGGGTATTTAAGGCAATCTCAGTCTGTAAATGTTTGTCGCGTTTAAGCATGATAAATACTTTTTAGTTATGTCTCATATTTAAGGGATTTATAGTCAAAAACTTTGTTTTACGGGGTTGTCTAATTCAATCCCTTGTATTAACTTCACCGTCGTCTCTTGGGTTCGCAGGCGGTCGATCGGGCGTAAAAACAAAAGTAAAAAATGACACACTTCCCGTGATGCATAATCGTGTTGTGTATATGATATGTGTAGTGTGTATAGAAAATTATTCCAGATAAAACACGCGAAATCATAGAATCTATACTAATAAAAGGCAAAGCCCTCACTGACTGACTGACTGACTGACTGACTGACTGACTGATTCATCACTAATTCTCCAACTTCCCGTGTAGGTAGAAGCATGAAACTTTGGGAAGTTGTCGAGTAGCCTCTCGCGACGAAAATTGGAGTAAAAGAATTTTAAAAATAACACTCATGGGGGCCGGGGGCCCAAAAACGTTTTTTTCCTTATATGACCTATATAAAATTTGAAAATCACCAATTCTCCTATTTCCCGAGTAGGCAGGAGCATGAAACTTTGGGAAGTTGTTGAGTACAATCCCGCGATGGTAACGGGAGAAAAAATATTTAAATTATCACTTCCTGGGGCCGGGGGCCCCAATGAAGTTTTTTCCTTATATGAGCTTTATAAAAACTAAAAATCACTAATTCTCCTATTTCCCGTGTAGGTAGAAGCATGAAACACTAGGTAGTTGATAAGCACACTTCCGCGATGGTAACAAGCTAAAAAAATATTTAAAATAACACTTAATGGGGTCCGGGGGCCCAAATGTAGTTTTTTTCTTATATAAAAAAACTGACTCATCACTAATTCTCCAACTTTCCGTGTAGGTATTAGCATGAAACTTTGGGAACTTGCTGAGAACACTCTCTCAACGATAATTGGCGAAAAAGAATTTTAAAATTCACACTGTTGGGGGCCAAGGGCCCAAAAACGCTTTTTTTTCCTTATATGGACTATATAGAATATGAAATCACTAATTTTCTCATTTCTCGAGTAGGCAAAAGCATGAAACTTTGGGAGGTTGTTATGTAAAAACCAGAGATAGCGACGGGAGGGGAAAAAATTAAATTATCACTTCCTGGGGGCCGGGGGCCCAAATGAAGTTTTTTCCTTATATGAGTTATATAAAAACTAAAAATCACTAATTCTCCTATTTCCCGTGTAGGTAGAAGCATGAAACTTGGGGTAGTTGTTAAGTACACTTCCACGATGGTAACAGGTAAAAACAATATTTAAATTATCACTTAATGGGGGCCGGGGGCCCAAATGTAGTTTCTTCTTATATTAAAACAGACTCATCACTAATCTCGGATTTACCGCGTAGGTAGAAGCATGAAACTTTGGGAATTTGTTGAGTAGCCTCCCGCAATGGTAGCAGACGGAAACAAATTAAATTATCAGCTCGATAGGATCACGGGAAGTGTGTCATTTTTTTACTTTTCGTTTTTGTTTTTCTGCGGGACTACAACAGACAGACAGACAAGACGGTGAAGTTAATATATGTATTATATCCATCATGATCCATTTTGAAATCAATTTGTGCTTTGAATTTGTGTTACGCGGGTTCTCAATGCTTACTGAAATCCTAATTTACCGCAGCAAAGCGCGGGTATTTTGCTAGTGTCTTATATAGACAATCCATGTGGTGTGAAAAAATATTTTTTTCTTCTAAGTGGATCAGCGCACATATGGAAAAGAGTTAAGAATGTTTACGTTTATATTTATAGAAAATGTCAAATTTTGCTCACACATTTCGTCTCTAGATGAACTTGGCTAACAGCACATTTAACAGGACTTCATGAATGAAATTAAGTTTTACAATTGTTTTGTTAACGCGTAAAAGTAGTAAATAAAATGAACAAAAAATTTTTTTTAAAAGAATGAGGCCCAGCTGCTGTGAGGAATGTAGAATCTCGCATGAAAAAGCAGAAAATAATTTTTTTAGTCACAAACTAAGTAGTCACACAGGGCATTCAGAAAATTATTTTCTTCTTTTTCATGTGAGATTCTACATTCCTCACTGCAGCTGGGCCTCATTCTTTAAAAAAAAATTTTGTTCATTTTATTTCACTATTAATGAATGAATGATTTCTTCTATAGTGCTAAACATTGCCCTTGCTCTACAAGCTTGCTCCCTGCTCTCTGATGTTCAAAAACTCTATCAGATTTTTAAACAAGTCTTGAAATGTTTCTTAATTTGTTTCGTTGTTTTCACACCCTCTACATATATAAAAATCAAATTATGTCTGCGTGTGTGTGTGTGTGTGTGGGTGTGCATGTCCTTTATAGGTGACTAAACCATTCATCCGGTCGTCATGAAATTTTTCGAGACTTTTGAATACCCACCTGGGATGGTAACTGACAACTTTTTTTCTACATTTAACACTCATGGGGCGCCGGGGGCCCCTAATGTCGTTTTTTTGCTTATATGAGCTATATAAAAATTAGTTTAAGCGCTAGCTACTGTGCAAATTTTGGGATCTTAACCAAACTTTGTATATAACAACTTGATAGCCAATATTAAAATACTATAGGGCACTGAACTCCTAATAGTCATTCCTTTGGGGCTGGGGGCCCAAAAAGTCCTTTTCTTAAACGTTTAAGATTTTATTCACCATTCAGTTATTAACAACCTTGACAAATAATGACCCATGTATCCATTATAATACAATTTGAAATGAACAGGTGTTTTGAACTTATATCTTGCACTGAATAGGCCCTGGGGCCCTTAATGTCTTTTTTTGTGCTTATATGAGCTATATAAAAATTAGTTTATACGTTAGCTACTGAGTAAATAAATGGATCTTAACCAAAATTTGAATACAAAAATTTGGTAGCCCATATTAAAATACTATGGGGCACAGAACTTCAAATGTCCATTCCTTCGGGGCCGGGGGCCCCAAATGTCTTTTCTTCGTATATGTTTAATGTATTTTCCCCCATTCAATTTTTCACAATCTTGAGGAATATATCTATGAGCAAACTTAATTAAAATGAAAAGTTTTTTGAAATTTACATCTTTCACCGAATGGGCACAGGAGCCCCTAAATGTCTTTTTTTATATCAGCTGTAAAAAAATCTTAGTATATAAAAACTCATTGGTCTATATGTTATTACTATAGGTCACAGAAATCCTAATTTTCATTCCGTCGAGGCAGGGGGCCCAAAATGTCCTATTTAGTAAATGTTTAATATTTTATCGTCCATTCAATTTTTAACAATATTGAGAAATATAAATAAATGTATGTATTTTGAAATTTATTCAAATGAACATGTGTTTCGCACTTTATTTCTTGCAATAAAATGGCCCTGGAGCCCTTAATGTTTTGGTTTTTTTTTGCTTATATGAGCTGTATAAAAATTATTTTATGCGTCTACTACTGAGTAAATGAATGGATCTTAACCAAAATTTGAATACAAAAATTTGGTAGTCCATATTAAAATATTATAGGGCACATAACTTCAAATGTACTTTCCTTGGGGACCGGGGGCCCCAAATGTCTTTTCTTCATATATGTTTAATGTATTTTCCCCCATTCAATTTTTCACGATCTTGACAAACTTAATTAAAATGAAAAGTTTTTTGAAATTGACATCTTTCACCGAATGGGCCCAGGGGCCCCTAAATTTCGTTTTTTATCCTAATATTAGCTGTATAAAAATTATTATTAGCTTAAAATACTGAGAAAATTTATGGATCTTGACCCATCTTATATATATATATATATATATATATATATATATATATATATATATATATATATATATATATATATATATATATAAGTATGTGTGTGTGTGTATGTGTGCGCGTGTGTGTGTATGTGTGTGTCTCTGTGTGTGTGTGTGTGTGTGTGTGTGTGTGTGTGTGTGTGTGTGTGTGTGTGTGTGGTGTGTGTGTGTGTTTTCTTGCGCGCGTGCGTGCATGTCCTTTATAGCTGACTAAACCATTCATCCGATCGTCATGAAATATTTTGAGACTGATGAGTACGCTCCCGGGATGGTAACTGGCAGCTTCGTTTTCTAAATTTAACGCTCATGGTGCGCCGGGGGGCCCATAATGTTAATTTGTGCTGAAATGAGCTATATAAAAATTAGCTTAAGCTTTTGCTACTAGGTAAATTGATGGATCTTAATCAAACTTTGTGTTTAAAAACTTGATAGCCAATATTAAATACTATTGGGCTCTGAAATCCTACTGGCCATTCATTCGGGGCTGGGGCCCCAAAATGCCTTTTTTCTTAAACGTTTAAGATTTTTATTCACATTTCAATTATTAACGATCTTGAAAAATAATGTTAAATGTATCCATTATTATCCATATTGAAAGGAACAGGTGTTTTGAAATTTATACGATGCACTGGGGCACTTAATGTATTTTTTTGCTTATATGAGCTTTATAAAAATTAGTTTTAGTTTATAGGTTAGCTACTGAGTAAATGAATGAATCTTAACCAAACTTTGTATACAAAAACGTGGTAGCCCATATTAACATACATAAGGACACTAAACTTTTACTGTCAATTTCTTCGGGGTTGGGGGCCCCAAATGTTGTTTTTTCGTATATGTTTAACATATTTTCCCCATTCCCTTTTTGACGATCTCGAGAAAAATATCCATGATAGAACTCAATTAAAAGAACAGGTTTTTGAAATTGACATTTTGCACCGTATGGGCCCCAGGGCTCCTTAATGTCGTTTTCCCCCTATATTAGGTATATAAAAAATAATTTAAACTTTAGATATGAGAAAAATCCTGTATTTTTACCAAAACTAAGTATATAAAAACTTAAGAGCGTATAATTAATTACCATAGGGCACTACACTCCCAGTGTCTATTCCCTCGGAGCTGGGGGCCCCAAATGTCTTTTTACTGAACGTTAATAAATTGTATTCACCATTCAATTTTACTTTGAGAAATATAGCTTGAGTACAATGGCAATAAAAAAATTAAATTATCACTCATTTTGGGCCGGGGCCCTTAATATCGTTTCTTCTTTTTTGCAAGCTTTTTAATTATAAATTTATTTATCCATTGGCTATGAAACTTGGACTTTTTTCAGACTTCTTCGAAGTTTTCTCGCATAATTGTTTTTAAAACATACCACTCATTGGTTTCTTTAAATTTATTCATTTTTACTGAGATCGTTGCAACGCACAACGGGTCTGCTAGTTCTTTCATAAATTTCGGAAGTTTGCTCCACGATTTGGAGTCGCCGCTTCAAAAGAAAGCATGCCGAAGGATTTCCTACTGTGTTCACCCGCACTGGGAACTTTCAGAAGCGACAGCGTAGAAGGTCGCAGCCCCTTTAGATACATGTTCTGATGTCAATTCCTTCAAATACTGCGGCGCTGATAAATTTGATGCTAAGGTCCCACTATCAATTTTGTAATCATTTTAGCTTCTATGCTTTTTCAGGGATTCTCCAGGTGTTTCTGTGGAGAGGACTCTTTGCAATGCTGCCCATCGAGTGCACCAGGAATTGGAGGCTGGAGGACACGAGGCTAAAGACACACATTAACAACTTTCGAGGTATTTATAGCTCAGTTGGGTCAGAAATTAGTTTGACCCATTTAATCATTTTTTTTTAAATAAGAAATGGTTAAAAATGATTGTGAAATAATTGACGTGATTTTTTTTTGAAAGGGGAAGATAGCGTAGATCAGTGCTTCTCAAAGTGGTGGTCCGCGGACCGGTGCCGGTCCGTGGGCCATCCGATGCCGGTCCGCAGAAGTTAACAAGAGATGACATTTTGCTACCACGTCAGTACAGGGAAAATAGTTCACCGGTCCCTGGTGCAATGGAAAAAATTCCTGCCGGTCCGCAATACTAAAAAGTTTGAGAAGCACTGGCGTAGATTACAGACGTTCTATCAGAGAACTGGGGGCTGCAGATAGAAACTAAAAATTCATTTCTACTTGTTTAAATTCAATTCGTGGTGAGTTGGCTTTTTTAAATGGGTGGTTATTTTCCAATTTTGTTTTAATTTTTATAAGTAATGTAAATAATAAACTGTTTATTTGAGAATAGCAATGTAGATACGGAAATATTACTTTAGGAGTGTGATGCAAAAAAGCTATAAGCTATAAAATAGAAAGGAAAAGTTTGCATTACACCATATTGAGGAGTTAAGATACTATAGCAAAACGGTTTGCATAGCTTATGTTTTCTTATATATTATAAGTAATGCAATTTTAGGACTTATTTTAATGTATTTTTGACTGAAATGGGACATGAGGCTATCAACAATCAGTAAACAAACAGTAGATCTATAAAAGACATCCCTGTGGGGCTACTAAAAGCTAGTTAAATAAACACTAGCTTCTACCAAAACTTCGAAATCCAATGCTATACCCAATATTAGTTCGCCTTTAAACGAAATTGTTCCGAGAAAGAGGATTGGATAAGCTCACAGACTTACCATTGGAGGTCACAGTGTTAGATGACATGGTGTTGTTTCAGTTCCGGCAAACAACTGACTTTAAGATGACCTCCTGTTGTTGTTGCAGGTCCGTCAAACGACTGACTGTAAGATGACCTCCTGTTGTTGTTGCAGGTCCGTCAAACGACTGACTGTAAGATTACCTCCTGTTGTTGTTTCAGTTGACCTCCTGTTGTTGTTGCAGGTCCATCAAACGACTGACTGTAAGATGCTGTACGCCATCGTCCTTCTGCTTCCCGCTGTCACCTACGGCATCAACTTGAAACCGTACAACCTCACCGCCGCGGCCTTGTTCCTCAACATCGACTTGGACGTCAGCGGGGACATCACCAGGCCGGAACTGGACCTCAACTTTAAGGTGAGATAATGGGCTTTAACGTTTAAAGTACCTTTCTCTCTCTATCTCTCTCTCTCTGTCTGTCTCTCTCTCACTGTCTCTCTCTCTGTCTCTCTCTCTCTCTCTCTTGTCTCTCTCTCTCTGTCTCTCTGTCTCACTCTCTCTCTCTCCTCTCTACTGTCTCTCTTTCTCTCTCTTTCTCTCTCCTTTCTCTCTCTCTCTCTCTCCTCTCTCTCTCTGTCTCTCTCTCTCCTCTCTCTCTGTCTTTCTCTCTCTCTCTCTCTCTCTCTCTAAATTTCTCAAATTTATTTTCCGAAATCCATTTAGAATTGTGTGCACGGGCGTGAGCATATGCGCGCGTGCCTTCTTGCGTGCATGCGTGCGTGTGTGATTGTAAGTGTGTTTGTGTCTGTGTGTGTTTGTTGAGGAGAGGCAGTGTCGTGAATTATGTTTGTTCCCTTACGTCTGTTAAATTCTTCGGTGCCAGGTTTATAGTTGCGTTGTGGTTCTCGGTAGTTTTATTCACTTTTTGCAACAGCCCAATTCAAAAAAAAATGTGTAATAGCAAAATATAGTATAACTCAGAGACATGTTATATACAACAAGGATATGTACGAAATATACAAGGATATACGGTTTATTAAATGGGGTTACTGTGTTCATTTGGACTACCCTACAACATCCTGGAATAAATGTGTAAGCAAAGACAGGACAACGGACCAAGGCAATGTGCCATGCGACTGACCCAACATTTTCACAAAAAAAACTTCACATTTTTCTCTTCCTAATGACCTATTTCTTATATATCTTATGTTAAATTCTGTTGTAACTTCATGTTTATACGCTAGGCCACATGCTGAAATCTGGCATGTTGCTTATGTATAGAACCGAAGGATCAATCTAGTACCAAAAAAAAAGTGTAAATTTTAAAACGCCACTTTAAAAAAGTCAAGTTTTAGATATAAAACGTCATCTCTATGACCGGAGTTAATTTTTCCTGTGTGTTCAGACCTACGATGCCAACAACAACGGACGTGTCAGCCGACAGGAGTACACCAACTACGTCAACAGCCACACGCCGTCCCTGGTCCCGCTGCACGACGCCTTCTACGACATCTACGACGTGGACGGCGACCACCAGCTGGACCACCACGACTTCGACAACTTCTTCGCCCTGATGGACAGCAACGACGACGGGATCGTGGCCTACTTTGAGTTCGTCAGGTGAGGATGTAACAACGTCCGATCCTGCCGAGGGGTCTAATTAGGGGCCGTCCATAAAGTATGTCACGCTCCAGATGGGGGGGGGGTGTAAGAAAGTGTGACAGTTTGTGACAGGGGGGAGCGGTGGGGTCTAGTCATGTTTGACGTCACGGTGTTTTATATTAAATTTTATTTATTTTGTTAATAAAAACCAACATTTTTGTTCGAAAGTGTGACGTACTTTAGGGGGAGGGGTGTCCGAGATTTTTGACAGTTTGTGACAGGGGGAGGGGGGTAAAAATTGTCAAAAATAGCATGACGTACTTTATGGACGGCCCCCTTAGTTAAAAATGGCGTCCACGGTTGCTCCATCGTTAGTTTGATGTTTTTTTTGTTTTTTTTTCTTTAAAGACATAATTATTTAAACATAATTATGATGTTAAACCTTTTTTTTAAATAACCTGACCAGTGCAAATTGTAGAACTTTCGGATTATGCCCAGGTAATTTACAATGCGTTCCTTGCCCGTTTTTTATATCTAAGTAAGCCAAGCTTAGGGGCCGTCCATAAAGTACGTCACGCTCCAGGAGGGGGGAGGGTAAGAAAGTGTGACAGTTTGTGACAGGGAGAGGGAGAGGGTTAAAAATTGTCAAAAATAGCTTGACGTACTTTATGGACGGCCCCTTAAGGACAAAATATGAATTTCAAATTTATCTAAAAACTTGAAGTACAGTTTTAAGATTCATTATCTTTGTTATGCTTACGATCCGCCTTAGCTTTCCGAATTTTAATGGCATCGTCCGATAAACATGTTGTAAAGTCAGACTCTTTCAACAACAAATCAACAACAAACACTAACCAAAAAATACAAATGCCGATTGTTCCCGGTAAAGTTTGTCAGACATAAACACCCCGTATCCGATTCAGGATTTTAAAATATGTGATCATCACCCAGGGGAAACAAATAACATGATGTAATGTTGTTGTTATGTTATAGAGCAGTGATGGTGAACCTATGGCACGTGTGCCACAGTCGGCACGCAGCGTCTCATCAGCCGGTACGTGACTAAAATATTACCTCTTTAATCCAACCAGTTAAAGCCAAACCCCAATTTTCGGGCTTCATTGGAGTGTTGGAACTTTGTTATAAATAAGTGGGTTTTGGTTTTAATTTCGAGCACACGGCCCCAAAAAAGATTCGCCACAACTGTTATAAGAGTCATGTAGCTGCCACAGAAAATCTTTGTGCGCAAAGCTAAAAACCTACCACTGGGAAATTTCAATGAGAGATGGTCCACACGCCCATCTACTGATATGGTCGTCGAATATCATCCCTACGTGCACGCCATTTACAAAACTTAGAAATCTTCATCCAGTATTATGGGGGTAACTTTCACAGTCGTCTTTTTCATCAATCAATGCTATACCCAATGCTATATGTTACATCATATATTATAGAATAATAAAGATGATCGTCAATTTAAGGCTGTGTATAGTATTATGTTATTTTTAAAGAAAATTTTGTGTTGTGTATGTATTCATAATTCAATCTTAGCATTCACATCTAATTTAATCTATTAAGCATTAATTATGCATCGTATATCACGCTAGTAACGCTTTCATTTCATCCCCAGGTACTGGACAATTTTGCTGGAGAGTTTAGAGCACCTCATTGTGCGAAACGCAGCCGTCAAGGGGACCGTGCAACCCACCTTTCAGCCAACCCAGGAGCCCCTGACAACCCAGCAACCGCCGGCAACCCAGAAGCCTCTTCAAACTCCGACCACCCAGAAACCAAATGCGTAGAATGGAGAGGGGGGAAAACTCTCATTACGAAAGAAACAAAACAATGACATTATTTCTCTTTAATAAAACCTTATACGTTTACATCAGTCGTCACTTGAGCATCATTTCAGCCTAAAAGTTTCTAAATATATTCAATAAATATAGTTCCAAATGTGATAAGCCTTAAAGACCGTAAAATAAACTCTTTCACATACAAAAATTTCATATTCTTATCAGGTGCGAGAGATGACTGCGTGTTTCCTCATACAATTTTGGTGGACGGAAAGTCTTTGTTTGGCTGGTTATTTCCAGCAAGCCATTGTATTATAGCATCTATTTTTTTTTAAACACCTTAAGGCAGGGTTCGGGAAACTATGACTCGCGAGCAAGACGTGGCTCTAGTGATGGCTGCATCTGGCTCGTAGACAAAGGCTCGATTATTTTTTTTTAATGTTTCTTTAGACTACATATTAATTGCATATCAAAATATTAATAATAATAATAATATAACATACACACAAAAAAACGTCCTCCACGCCTACATGAAGCTTAACCTCACCACGTATCAACCAGACTACACAGCCATCAGAAAAGTCATGCAGCACGTTAGTCGCATTAACTGTACGAAATATTCTTTATTGATTAGCAACAGCATAACAATGTAATTCAAAAGAATTCAGAGACATAATTATTGTACTTATAGTATTGAAATTAGCGGCCATTCATAAATGACGTCACGCACATAGAGTCACACATTGACAAATTTTGACGCTATTGCATTCTTGATACATTAGAATCTGTAGGGTTTTGAACTAAAACAGCATGCAATCATTTGACTTTGTGGGCTTTAATATTTCTTTCTTATTTAAGCTATATAAATATTTATTATTTATCAGATCGCTATAAAACGTTGGGAATTCTTGAGTACGCTCCAGGGAAAGGTTACAAGCGTTTTAAAAACAAAATACTCATTGAGGCAGGGGTCCCAAAAATGTTTCCCTGTAAATGAGCGAAATAAAATCTATTTTTAACTTTGGCTAACTGATACATTTAATATGTTTAACCACTTTTGGTATATAAATACTTGACGGCCCGTAGTAAGTACTATACGCGTGTATCGCACCAGATCACACTGATATTTTTGGTATTTTTTTTAGTACAATAGCAATATATATTTTTTTTAAATTGTCACCAACTAAGGGCCAGGGCCCTTCGTATCAATTGTTCTTAGAATGGGTGTTTAAAAAAATTGTATAACCCATCCGATCGCTATGAAACTTTATAAAGTTTTTTTAAACACTTCCATTAAGGTTGTCGTCCCCGAAGAGGCGTTATGTGCTATTTGGAAATTCACCTAGTCAATTTGTTCATTCTTTATGAGAGAGTTCTCTAACCCATATTAGAGAGTATGTCGCGACTATCTCTACTATCGTAGCTGTGTCTATGCGCGGGGTGGCACGCGGGAGTGCAAGATTAAGGGGGGGCTGGGTGCGGCGGGATAGTAGCGACACGGTACGACGCGCAGGGGGCACATAAATAGGTGGCCGCAACGCGTGCTAGTAATAGGGGGGGAGGAGTGGCAGTAGATATATGTATAATAATGGGGTATACTGTAGCGGCGCGCTATCTCTCTTATCGTAGCGTGGGTACGGATGCGGAGGCGGCGCGCGCTCTCGCGCGCGCGAGTTCGCAGACATAAGTCGACAACTTTCACTTAGTTTAAACTCTTCTCTATACAACTAAAAATTGAATGGGGGGGAGATTATAATCCAGTGCGAATAATATATTTGTATATATATCATGCAAAGTAGCTGTAAATCTTATATAAGATGGGGGCGTGATAGAGAGCGGGAAGAGGTGTATAGGTTTAAGCTGAATAATTATTTTATTTTGGGAGGGGAGGGGGAGGGAGCAGCGGGGGGGGGAGAGGGTAGGATATGAGGTGAGACACACACATAATTTTGAAAAAAAAGTCTAATATAGGCGGGAAGGGAAGTGTTTGGAATTATACTACTATATCTATCTAGGGTTAAATTGATATAGATGCGGGTAGGAATGAGGGAGTGGGGTTTGGTAAAGTATGAGAGGAAAGTGGGTTTAAGTAGCGAGGATGGATGTGTGTGAGAGTGCATCTCATAAAGATGGTATTGGGTACGGTGGTTGTGTGAATTCTATGAGAGGGGACAAAGCGGGTCTCTGGGGGGGGGGGGGGGGGGGATTTGGGGGGGGGGGGGGATGTGATTTTTTTTTTGGAAGATATGAATAGATGGTTCTGTGGCTGGGTGAGAGAGGGGAGAGGGGAGGATATAACTAGTGTACACGCGACGAGAGAGTTACAGTGTTGGTGTTTGTAGTGTGTTGTTTGTGGGTTTTGTATTGTTGTGTGTGTGTGTGTGTGTGGTGTGGGTTGTGTGGGGAGGTGTTGATGATTTTATTGGGGAGTAAGGTGGTGTGGTTGTGTAGTTAGGGGGAAAAGTTTGGTGAGAACAGGAGGGTGATAGTATGAAAAAAAGAAGAAAAAAAGTTTAGGAATGTTAGTAAAGGGAAGGGAAAGGATTATAGGGATGGTTTTATTTTTATTTGTTTAATAGGTGAGGGGTGGTTTGTGATTTGGGTGGATTGGTTTAAGGTTGTTGGGGGTTTTTTAGTGTTTTGGGGATGTAGTGAGTGGGGGTGTATTGGGGGGGGTTTATAAAAGGAGTTGGTTATTGGGTGTAGTTGGGAAAGGGAAAGGATGGGGGAAAGGTGTTTATTTTTGTGTGTGGGAGTGGGGTAGTTTTTTGTAAATTTTATTTGTATGGGGTAGGTGAGTTTATAGAGGTTAGGTAGGTATATAGGGAAGGATTGTGTGTGTGAAATTTGGGTGTTTATTTGGTTTGGGTATGGGTAATTTGGTTTAATGTGTGGGAGGCGAGATGGATAATGGATTAAGGGGGGGACACAAGGACAGAATGGTGGTTGGGGGGGGGTTTATTAGATGGGTACGGGAAGGGTAGGGTAGCTGTAAGAATTCGGGGGAGTAGTGCTGTTAATGATTGAAAGATGGAATATAGATGTTATAAGAAAGTTAGTGGTTTGCCACTTTTGAAATGCGATCGGATGGGTTACACAATTTTTTAAACACCCATTCTAAGAAACAATTGATACGAAGGGGCCCTGGCCCTTAGTTGGTGACAATTTAAAAAAAATATATATTGCTATTGTACTAAAAAAAATACCAAAAATATCAGTGTGATCTGGTGCGATACACGCGTATAGTACTTACTACGGGCCGTCAAGTATTTATATACCAAAAGTGGTTAAACATATTAAATGTATCAGTTAGCCAAAGTTAAAAATATATTTTATTTCGCTCATTTACAGGGAAACATTTTTTGGGACCCCTGCCTCAATGAGTATTTTGTTTTAAAACGCTTGTAACCTTTCCCTGGAGTGTACTCCAGAATTCCCAACGTTTTATAGCGATCTGATAAATAAATAAATATTTATATAGCTTAAATAAGAAAGAAATATTAAAGCCCAAAAGTCAAATGATTGCATGCTGTTTTAGTTCAAAACCCTACAGATTCAAGTGTATCAAGAATGCAATAAGCGTCAAAATTTGTCAATGTGTGACCCCCCCCCCTTTTTTTTTAAAGTGCGTGACGTCATTTATGAATGGCCGCTAATTTCAATACTATAAGTACAATAATTATGTCTCTGAATTCTTTTGAATTACATTGTTATGCTGTTGCTAATCAATAAAGAATATTTCGTACAGTTAATGCGACTAACGGTGCTGCATGGCTTTTCTGATGGCTGTTTAGTCTGGTTGATACGTGGTGAGGTTAAGCTTCATGCAGGCGTGGAGACGTTTTTTGTGTGTTTGTTCTATTATTTTTATTATTAATATTTTGATATGCAATTAATATGTAGTCTAAAGAAACATTTTAAAAAAATAATCGAGCATTTGTCTACGAGCCAGATGCAGCCATCACTAGAGCCACGTCTTGCTCGCGAGTCATAGTTTCCCGAACCCTGCCTTAAGGTGTTTAAAAAAAAATAGATGCTATAATACAATGGCTTGCTGGAAATAACCAGCCAAACAAAGACTTTCCGTCCACCAAAATTGTATGAGGAAACACGCAGTCATCTCTCGCACCTGATAAGAATATGAAATTTTTTGTATGTGAAAGAGTTTATTTTACGGTCTTTAAGGCTTATCACATTTGGAACTATATTTATTGAATATATTTAGAAACTTTTAGGCTGAAATGATGCTCAAGTGACGACTGATGTAAACGTATAAGGTTTTATTAAAGAGAAATAATGTCATTGTTTTGTTTCTTTCGTAATGAGAGTTTTTCCCCCCTCTCCATTCTACGCATTTGGTTTCTGGGTGGTCGGAGTTTGAAGAGGCTTCTGGGTTGCCGGCGGTTGCTGGGTTGTCAGGGGCTCCTGGGTTGGCTGAAAGGTGGGTTGCACGGTCCCCTTGACGGCTGCGTTTCGCACAATGAGGTGCTCTAAACTCTCCAGCAAAATTGTCCAGTACCTGGGGATGAAATGAAAGCGTTACTAGCGTGATATACGATGCATAATTAATGCTTAATAGATTAAATTAGATGTGAATGCTAAGATTGAATTATGAATACATACACAACACAAAATTTTCTTTAAAAATAACATAATACTATACACAGCCTTAAATTGACGATCATCTTTATTATTCTATAATATATGATGTAAACATATAGCATTGGGTATAGCATTGATTGATGAAAAAGACGACTGTGAAAGTTACCCCCATAATACTGGATGAAGATTTCTAAGTTTTGTAAATGGCGTGCACGTAGGGATGATATTCGACGACCATATCAGTAGATGGGCGTGTGGACCATCTCTCATTGAAATTTCCCAGTGGTAGGTTTTTAGCTTTGCGCACAAAGATTTTCTGTGGCAGCTACATGACTCTTATAACAGTTGTGGCGAATCTTTTTTGGGGCCGTGTGCTCGAAATTAAAACCAAAACCCACTTATTTATAACAAAGTTCCAACACTCCAATGAAGCCCGAAAATTGGGGTTTGGCTTTAACTGGTTGGATTAAAGAGGTAATATTTTAGTCACGTACCGGCTGATGAGACGCTGCGTGCCGACTGTGGCACACGTGCCATAGGTTCACCATCACTGCTCTATAACATAACAACAACATTACATCATGTTATTTGTTTCCCCTGGGTGATGATCACATATTTTAAAATCCTGAATCGGATACGGGGTGTTTATGTCTGACAAACTTTCCCGGGAACAATCGGCATTTGTATTTTTTGGTTAGTGTTTGTTGTTGATTTGTTGTTGAAAGAGTCTGACTTTACAACATGTTTATCGGACGATGCCATTAAAATTCGGAAAGCTAAGGCGGATCTTAAGCATAAAAAAGATAATGAATCTTAAAACTGTACTTCAAGTTTTTAGATAAATTTGAAATTCATAATTTGTCCTTAAGGGGCCGTCCATAAAGTACGTCACGCTATTTTTGACAATTTTTAACCCTCTCCCTCCCCCTGTCACAAACTGTCACACTTTCTTACCCTCCCCCCTCCTGGAGCGTGACGTACTTTATGGACGGCCCCTAAGCTTGGCTTACTTAGATATAAAAAACGGGCAAGGAACGCATTGTAAAGTACCTGGGCATAATCCGAAAGTTCTACAATTTGCACTGGTCAGGTTATTTAAAAAAAAAGTTTAACATCATAATTATGTTTAAATAATTATGTCTTTAAAATTAAAAAAAAACAACAACAAAAAATAACAACAACAACAACATCAAACTAACGATGGAGCAACCGTGGACGCCATTTTTAACTAAGGGGCCGTCCATAAAGTACGTCACGCTATTTTTGACCATTTTTACGCCCCCTGTCACAAACTGTCAAAAATCTCGGACACCCCTCCCCCTAAAGTACGTCACACTTTGGAACAAAAATGTTGGTTTTTATTAACAAAATAATTAAAATTTAATATAAAACGCCGTGACGTCACACATGACTAGACCCCACCCCTCCCCTGTCACAAACTGTCACACTTTCTTACACCCCCCCTCTGGAGCGTGACGTACTTTATGGACGGCCCCTAATTACACCCCTCGGCATGAGCGGACATTGTTACATCCTGACCTGACGAACTCAAAGTAGGCCACGATCCCATCGTCGTTGCTGTCCATCAGGGCGAAGAAGTTGTCGAAGTCGTGGTGGTCCAGCTGGTGGTCGCCGTCCACGTCGTAGATGTCGTAGAAGGCGTCGTGCAGCGGGACCAGGGACGGCGTGTGGCTGTTGACGTAGTTGGTGTACTCCTGTCGGCTGACACGTCCGTTGTTGTTGGCATCGTAGGTCTGGACACAAAAAAACAAAAAAAAAGGAAAAATTAACTCCGGTCATAGAGATGACGTTTTATATCTAAAACTTGACTTTTTTAAACTGGCGTTTTAAAACTACAATTTTTTTTGGGTACTAGATTGATCCTTCGGTTCTATACATTAGAAACATGCCAGATTTCAGCATGTGCCCTAGCGTATAAACATGAAGTTACAACAGAATTTAACATAAGATATATAAGAAATAGGTCATTAGGGAGAGAAAAATGTGAAGTTTTTTGTGTGAAAATGTTGGGTCAGTCGCATGGCACATTGCCTTGTCCGTTCTCCTGTCTTTCCTTACACATTTATTCCAGGATGTTGTAGGGTAGTCCAAATGAACACAGGAACCCCATTTAATAAACCGTATATCCTTGTATATTTCGTACATATCCTTGTTGTATATAACATGTCTCTGAGTTATACTCTATTTTGCTATTACACATTTTTTTTTGAATTGGGCTGTTGCAAAAAGTGAATAAAACTACCTAGAACCACAACGCAACTACAAACCTGGCACCGAAGAATTTAACAGACGCAAGGGAACAAACATAATTCACGACACTGCCTCTCCTCAACAAACACACACAGACACAAACACACACTTAAAATCACACACGCACGCATGCACGCAAGAAGGCACGCGCGCATATACTCACGCCCGTGCACACAATTCTAAAAGGATTTTGGAAAATAAATTTGAGAAATTTAGAGAGAGAGAGATAGAGAGAGAGAGAAAGACAGAGAGAGAGAGAGAGAGAGAGAGAGAGAGAGAGAGAGAGAGAGAGAAAGAGAGACAATGAGAGAGAGACACAGAGAGAGAGAGACAGAGAGAGAGACAGAGAGAGAGACAGAACGAGAGACAGTGAGAGTGAGAGAGAGGCAGAGAGAGAGAGAGACAGAGAGAGAGAGAGAGAGAGAGAGAGAGAGAGAGACAGACAGAGAGAGAGATAGAGAGAGAGAAAGGTACTTTAAACGTTAAAGCCCATTATCTCACCTTAAAGTTGAGGTCCAGTTCCGGCCTGGTGATGTCCCCGCTGACGTCCAAGTCGATGTTGAGGAACAAGGCCGCGGCGGTGAGGTTGTACGGTTTCAAGTTGATGCCGTAGGTGACAGCGGGAAGCAGAAGGACGATGGCGTACAGCATCTTACAGTCAGTCGTTTGATGGACCTGCAACAACAACAGGAGGTCAACTAAAACAACAACAGGAGGTAATCTTACAGTCAGTCGTTTGACGGACCTGCAACAACAACAGTAGGTCATCTTACAGTCAGTCGTTTGACGGACCTGCAACAACAACAGGAGGTCATCTTACAGTCAGTTGTTTGCCGGAACTGAAACAACACCATGGTCATCTAGCACCGTGACCTCCAATGGTAAGTCTGTGAGTTTATCCAATCCTCTTTCTCGGAACAATTTCGTTTAAAGGCGAACTAATATTGGGTATAGCATTGGATTTCGAAGTTTTGGTAAAAGGTAGTGTTTATTTAACTAGCTTTTAGTAGCCCCACAGGGATGTCTTTTATAGATCTACTGTTTGTTTACTTGATTGTTGATAGCCTCATGTCCCATTTCAGTCAAAAATACATTAAAATAAGTCCTAAAATTGCATTACTTATAATATATAAGAAAATATATGCTATGCAAACTTTACACTATAGTATCTTAACTCCTCAATATGTTGTAATGCAAACTTTTCCTTTCTATTTTATAGCTTATAGCTTTTTTGCATCACACTCCTAAAGTAATATTTCCGTATCTACATTGCTATTCTCAAATACACAGTTTATTATTTACATTACTTAAAAAAATTAAAACAAAATGGAAAAATAACCACCCATTTTAAAAAGCCAACTCACCACGAATTGAATTTAAACAAGTAGAAATGAATTTTTAGTTTCTATCTGCAGCCCCAGTTCTCTGATAGAACTTCTGTTATCTACACTATCTTCCCCTTTAAAAAAAATCACGTCAAATATTTCACAATAATTTTTAACCATTTCTTATTTAAAAAAAAATTAAATGGTTCAAACTTATTTCTGACACGACTGAGCTATAAATACCTCGAAAGTTGTTAATGTGTGTCTTTAGCCTCGTGTCCTCCAACCTCCAATTCCTGGTGCACTCGATGGGCAGCATTGCAAAGAGTCCTCTCCACAGAAACACCTGGAGAATCCCTGAAAAAGCATAGAAGCTAAAATGATTACAAAATTGATAGTGGGACCTTATCATCAAATTTATCAGCGCCGCAGTATTTGAAGGAATTGACATCAGAACAGTGTCTAAAGGGGCTGCGACCTTCTACGCTGTCGCTTCTGAAAGTTCCCAGTGTGGGTGAACACAGTAGGAAATCCTTCAGCATGCTTTCTTTTGAAGCGGCGACTCCAAAATTGTGGATCAAACTTCCGAAATTTATGAAAGAACTAGCAGACCCGTCGTGCGTTGCAACGATCTCAGTAAAAATGAATAAATTTAAAGAAACCAATGAGTGGTATGTTTTAAAAACAATTATGCGAGAAAACTTCGAAGAAGTCTGAAAAAAAGTCCAAGTTTCATAGCTAATGGATAAATAAATTTATAATTAAAAAGCTTGCAAAAAAGAAGAAACGATATTAAGGGCCCCGGCCCAAAATGAGTGATAATTTAATTTTTTTTATTGCCATTGTACTCAAGCTATATTTCTCAAAGTAAAATTGAATGGTGAATACAATTATTAACGTTCAGTATAAACGACATTTGGGGCCCCCAGCTCCGAGGGAATAGACATTGGGAGTGTAGTGCCCTATGGTAATTAATTATACGCTCTTAAGTTTTTATATACTAAGTTTTGGTAAAAATACAGGATTTTTCTCATTATCTAAAGTTTAAACTATTTTTTATATACCTAATATAGGGGGAAAACGACATTAAGGGGCCCTGGGGCCCATACGGTGCAAAATGTCAATTTCAAAAACCTGTTCTTTTTAATTGAGTTCTATCATGGATATTTTTCTCGAGATCGTCAAAAAGGGAATGGGGAAAAATATGTTAAACATATACGAAAAAACAACATTTGGGGCCCCCGACCCCGAAGAAATTGACAGTAAAAGTTTAGTGTCCTTATGTATGTTAATATGGGCTACCACGTTTTTGTTTACAAAGTTTGGTTAAGATTCATTCATTTACTCAGTAGCTAACCTATAAACTAAAACTAATTTTTATTAAGCTCATATAAGCAAAAAAAGACATTAAGTGCCCCAGTGCATCGTATAAATTTCAAAACACCTGTTCATTTCAATATGGATAATAATGGATACATTTAACATTATTTTTCAAGATCGTTAATAATTGAAATGTGAATAAAATCTTAAACGTTTAAGAAAAAAGGCATTTTGGGGCCCCAGCCCCGAATGAATGGCCAGTAGGATTTCAGAGCCCAATAGTATTTAATATTGGTTTTATAGTTTTTATATTAGTTTTTAAACACAAAGTTTGGATTCAGATCCATCAATTTACCTAGTAGCAAAAGCTTAAGCTAATTTTTATATAGCTCATTTCAGCACAAATTAACATTATGGGCCCCCGGCGCCCATGAGCGTTAAATTTAGAAAACGAAGCTGCCAGTTACCATCCCGGGAGCGTACTCATCAGTCTCAAAATATTTCATGACGATCGGATGAATGGTTTAGTCAGCTATAAAGGACATGCACGCACGCACGCACGAAAACACACACGCACGCACACGCACACACACACACACACACACACACACACACACACACACACAGACACACACATACACACACACCGCACACACACACACACATACTTATATATATATATATATATATATATATATATATATATATATATATATATATATATATATATATATATATAAGATGGGTCAAGATCCATAAATTTTCTCAGTATTTTAAGCTAATAATAATTTTTATACAGCTAATATTAGGATAAAAAACGAAATTTAGGGGCCCCTGGGCCCATTCGGTGAAAGATGTCAATTTCAAAAAACTTTTCATTTTAATTAAGTTTCTCAAGATCGTGAAAAATTGAATGGGGGAAAATACATTAAACATATATGAAGAAAAGACATTTGGGGCCCCCGGTCCCCAAGGAAAGTAAATTTGAAGTTATGTGCCCTATAATATTTTAATATGGACTACCAAATTTTTGTATTCAAATTTTGGTTAAGATCCATTCATTTACTCAGTAGTAGACGCATAAAATAATTTTTATATAGCTCATATAAGCAAAAAAAACAAACATTAAGGGCCCCAGGGCCATTTTATTGCAAGAAATAAAGTGCGAAACACATGTTCATTGGAATAAATTTCAAAATACATACATTTATTTATATTTCTCAATATTGTTAAAAATTGAATGGACTATAAAATATTAAACATTTACTAAATAGGACATTTTGGGCCCCCTGCCTCGACGGAATGAAAATTAGGAGTTCTTTGCCCTATAGTAATAAAATATAGGCCAATGAGTTTTTATATACTAAGATGTGTCAAGACCCATTAATTTTCTCAATAATTTACGCTAATCCTAAATGTGCCCATTCGGTGAAAGATGCAAATTTCAAAAAGCTTTTCATTTTAATTAAGTTTCCTCATAGATATATTCCTCAAGATTGTGAAAAATTGAATGGGGGAAAATACATTAAACATATACGAAGAAAAGACATTTGGGGCCGCCGGCCCCGAAGGAATGGACATTTGAAGTTCTGTGCCCTATAGTCTTTTAATATGGGCTACCAATTTTTTGTATTCAAATTTTGGTTAAGATCCATTTATTTACTCAGTAGCTAACGTATAAACTAATTTTTATATAGCTCATTTAAGCACACACAAAAAAGACATTAAGGGCCCCGGGGCCCATTCAGTGCAAGATATAAGTTCAAAAACCTGTTCATTTCAAATTGTATAATAATGGATACATGTGTCATTATTTGTCAAGATTGTTAATAACTGAATGTTGAATAAAATCTTAAACGTTAAGAAAAAGGACTTTTTGGGCCCCCAGCCCAAAAGGAATGACTATTAGGAGTTCAGGGCCCTATAGTATTTTAATATTGGCTATCAAGTTGTCATATACAAAGTTTGGTTAAGATGCCAAAATTTGCACAGTACCTAGCGCTTAAACTAATTTTTATATAGCTCATATAAGCAACAAAAAAAAACGACATTATGGGCCCCCGGTGCCACATGAGTGTTAAATTTAGAAAAAAAAATTTCCAGTACCATCCCAGGTGGGTACTCAAAAGTCTCCAAAAGTTTCATGACAACCGGATGAATGGTTTAGTCAGCTATAAAGGACATGCACACACACACACACACACACACACACACACACACACACACACACACACACACACACACACACACACACACACACACACACACACATACACACACACACACACACACACACACACACACACACACAGACATACTTTGAGATTTATATATATAGATATGAAAACAACGAAACAAATTAAGAAACATTTCAAGACTTGTTTAAAAATCTGATAGAGTTTTTAACATCAGCGAGCAGCGAGCAAGCTTGTAGAGCAAGGACAATGTTTAGCACTATAGAAGAAATCATTCATTCATTAATAGTGAAAGAAAATGAACAAAAAAAAACGTTTTTTAAAAGAATGAGGCC
>CALYLW010002504.1:0-44772 GCA_944989445.1 Ampullaceana balthica
TGAGTTGTTGTTCTTGATAGAGACCGGAAGTTAATAACTATGGCCACAATGAGCGCAGCAGTGCCTTGTTTACATCTTTGCCATTCGGCGTGCAGAGGTAAATTGTCTAATCAGAATCCTACGAACAATCTTCGTTCCAAATATAATCCAACTATCTTTGGATAGATATAAGAAGATATTTATGATCTCAAGGACGATGATAAGTATGTGAACAACGGATTTTAATTTGTATTGAATACTTAAATTCAAGATCTTAACATCTACGCTGGAGAGACAAAATTTACCACATTGTGCTTGCGCACAGCTCCCAGCTCAGAACCCTGCATAGTTTGATCACGAAGTCAGAGTGGTTTATGTGTGGCTCCCGATGGCACAAGTGAGGGTTGTGGCGCGAGGTAACAAACTTAACTTTTAGTGTGGCTATACCATGTCACCGATGAAAAGGCAGAAAAAGCTCTCCTACAACTTATGACAGGTAATTGATCTTAATGATATGTTGAATCCCTACGGACTCGAGCAACACTCAAACTATCGCCAAATCCCCGGTGAATCATAGTGTTTGGATAAGCTCATTCAAGCGATTAGCCTGTTACTTTAAATCCAAGAGTCAAACAAAGAGATTCAACGATATTCTTTTTAGACAGCTTCCAACCAATCAAACTGATGAAAGATTCGAAACATATTTTGACACTTTGAGCTAAGCAGCTTAAGCAACTCATCTGTGTGTGAGTTCCATAGTCCTGACGATAGAGATAACGGTCTACAACTAATAGCTGGTGTTGCTGGAAAGATCCTCACACGGTACGGGGAAACGGATTACAACAATCCTAACATTTTGCTGCACCGACTTGTCCAGTTTGCTCAGAACCTGTGAAAGTACGCGCCAAAACAGGCAAATACAGATGAGAGGAAATAATTCATGTGTACTTCATAAATTAGATCTACTCCTTAGTTATCCCACTACATAACAGCCAACCCAAACAAAAACAGAGTTCCTACCTCAAAATTAAGAAGTTGTGGAGAGATAATGGCCTCATGAAAGGTGGTCAGAAGTATTGACCAGGCTTTCCAATAAAACAATGCAGAGAACCATGTGGCAAGAACAACCACTTTGTCCTTAGTTGCCAACCGTAGCAGCTCCAGCCAGCATTTGATCACAACAGAAACGCCCCACACACCAGGCAAACAGAACTTTTTAACAAGCTTGTTAGAAACGTGAATAACCACTTTGTGAGAAAGAAGAAAACTGTCCGTGTTCATGTCCCCACCCACATAAGCACATGTCTACCTTATTTGATGTTACAATCAATGAGGAGCCTGATAAAAAGTATTAGTGATTCTGGAGCAAGCTCTGTCAAAACATTCTTGCCAGAACATGTATTTAAAACGCAAACTCACCCAATCCTAATTGAATAGTAGCTGAAAACCTCAAGATATTTCCGATTTTACATCCAGTGTCAACCACTAGATGTGTTATCGGGGAAATTCAATGCATCAATTATCACTCACAATAGAGAACATTGACATATCATTGCCGATTTCCTTGTGTCGTGTGAGGAAACAAAGAAATACCAATCATTGGTTGGAAACCTTGTCTTGGCTATCAATCTCTTCACGAAAGTGACTGCAGGTGAGCAACTGTGAAATTATTGCCCTTAGTTCCCAGACCTATTTAAGGATCTAGGCAAGCTGAAAGATACTAATTCAGTAATAAACATCCTATTGATGAGACCGAGTGTGCTACAGTAGCACACGCTACGTAGAATACCATTCCAAATGCAGAAAACCAGTTAGAAATTATCTCACAGAAAGAAGAAAGCATGAGGTGGTTATTGAAAAGCTAGACAGGAGCAACACTATAATGGGTATTCCCACACATGTTGTCTCAATGTTCTGAAACCTAACATGTCCAGACCAGATTCCGTGTAGTGTTGACATGCGGCACCTAATACAGCTACTCAAACGAGACCGTCACTCACAGTAATCAGTTGACGCAACTTTCTGACGAACACTCCTCTCCACAACGCTTTGACTGGATCAAACACTTAAGTCAGCAAACTAGAGACTTAAATCAAGGTAGCACCGCCAGATCGCACTGGATGAAGAATCTAGTGATACCTTACAACTTTTGTCTACACACAATACGGTTGTAAGATAGCCACAAGATAAGTTGATGGTCGTAAACAGTGTGTCTGCTGAGATTATTTCAGGAATCATGTCCCTGACCAGCTTTTACATGGGTATCGCACTAACTTTAATGAGATGTTATCAAACTTAGTGTGTATGGTTATACTATTCGTTGTTGATACAGGTAAAAGTGATGTAAATGCACATCCTGGTATTATGGACGAAACTCAAAGCAGAGAGAGAATAAGATACGGCTTCCGGACAGCGAAATCTTCCAATAAATGTCTTTCAGAGACAGCGATGAGGACGAACTTGACCCTAAATGCAACAGTGAAGGTGCAAGTTTAGAGACAGGGATTCATATAGAATTTCTTGGTATATCGGTTTCACTGACAGAGGAAGGACATGAAACCGATGTCCCAACAACTTCAGAAGAGACCATTATAAATATCAAACCGCCAAAGACAATCAATGGAGAGTGTAGTGATGAAAGTCACATAGGCAATGATGAACTTCTGTGGATCACGCTTCGTTCCTGAGTTATTGTACATTTAATATAATGCCCTCATGGAGTTAGCGATAAAATTAGAGTGATCTAACATGACAGAGGCTGATTAGTGTGGACTGTGGGTCAAAAGAGACTCGTCGGAGGGTAAATAATAACTGACAAAGATTATTTATAGCTTGAGCATTAAGTGTTAGGTAAGTAATGATTTAATCAATAATTGTGAAAGCATTTAAAATATCAATGATTATTATTATATTATAGATAAAGAATATTCGCCCAAGTCACTGGTTGAACTGTATGGACCGGGGCACGTGAGGCGCATCTCGACGCGTCATTTATTTTATGGCGTTTCTCTTCATGGTTGGATGGTTGTATTTTGGCTGATCCGTATGATTTAATAAAAGAATGACACATGTTGGTGTGTCCTTTTTGCTTTTTGTGGATATTAGTCGTGATCAAACTATTGAAAGAAAAACTTAAAACCCTGCTGCATAAATCTTAGCTCCTAATCTCATTTATGATCGTCATGTTGCAAACAAAGTGCGACTCAAATATTTGTGGAGATAGCCGGAGATCCATGTTGGGAATGTCTACATAATTCTTTCCGCTAATAGACTTTTTATTAAGACACCGAGTATTCAAAATCATGCTTCCCCCAACAGTTTCAGTACGCTAGTCGAGCTCTCACACAACCTGAACCAAGATACTCTCAGATGAGAGAGTAAGCATTGCAGTTACTGGTCTCAATCTTTTGATGACCCGTTTTCCTATTAATCTATTAATGGCTCTCACCCTTTTGACTCATCTGAACATGCACCCCAAGCCAATAGTTACAGCCTTTTTGGATCTACTCCTAAGACTCAACTATCCAGCCAGACTTGAGCGCGGTGTGATGAGGTGCAGGCTGTACCTTACATGATCAAACTCAAGTACCGCAAATTGGTTATAAAGACACAATCCTGCTGATTATATGAGTAGCCATCACCGGCTCATCGAATGCGCCAAGTTACACGTACGCGAAAGAAAAATTGGCCTGGAAGCAAGTATGCTCCATGGTCTTTACTGACGAATGCAATAGCCTCATGCCTATGACATGGGTTGCTTATTACTGAGTGTTACAACACGTTTCTTGATGAGTGACTGCTAGAAAACTCCTACTTATGCCACCGTGCATCAAAATCACTTGGAACAGGCCAATGGTAATGGTAGACATACCCATTGCCGCGGTCCCCAGTTGCCCGCATGCAACGATCATATTCCTCAAAACTAAGAAAAACAAAACAAAAACCCAACCGAAAAAATTTTGAAACTTATGTTGCTGGTAAAAAAACAAAAAAAAAAAAAATAACAAAATAACAACAAACAAAGACACAACAAAACGATGAAAAAATAAAAAAATGGAGGACTTTACAGTCGAGCTTTGTGCCCCCGTCTTCACGGCTTGAACTGTCGATTATGTTACCTCTAACCATCAATTACAGCGTCCCAGTAAGAACTCGAAAGATGCCAGATCGGTAATAAAGGACTACCAACATGGATAGAGCTAATCTAATCACCTACTTATTAGTGAACAAGATATACAATCGAGCACCGTTCATCGTTTTTCATCCGTATCGTTTCTCGAGATGTGGCTTATCACAATAGATAGTACAACCAAGCATGCCCCAACGTTTTAAACAAGACTAGAAAGCTCGTTAGTGTCTTGTCGTCTTTATTTTTTTAGATCTACTTCGATCTTCCCATTTGTGTAATGGTATGATATGCCATTCAAGCAACTACCCAGTGTTTCATGCTTCTACCTACACGGGAATTAGGAGAATTAGTGATTTTTAGTTTTTATATAGCTCAAATAAGGAAAAAACTTCATTTGGGCCCCCGGCCCCCAGGAAGTGATAATTTAAATATTTTTTTCTTCCGTTACCATCGCGGGATTGTACTCAACAACTTCTCAAAGTTTCATGCTTCTGCCTACTCGGGAAATAGGAGAATTGGGGATTTTCAAATTTTATAAAGGCCATATAAGGGAAAAAAACGTTTTTGGGCCCCCGGCCCCCATGAGTGTTAATTTTAAAATTCTTTTACGCCAATTTTCGTCGCGAGAGGCTACTCAACAACTTCCCAAAGTTTCATGCTTCTACCTACACGGGAAGTTGGAGAATTAGTGATGAATGAGTGAGTCAGGGCTTTGCCTTTTATTAGTATAGACTAGCAAAATCCCCGCGCTCCTCTGCGGAAGATAGAATTTTAGTATTTCGTTGAAAACCCGTTTCACACCAATTCAAAACACCAATAGATTTCAGTCTGAATCATGATCGATACACTTGTTTGTCAATATTTGTCAAAGTCGTGTAAAATTAAATGGGTACTAAAATGACATTACGGGCCCCCGTGCAAAATGGATGCAGGATGTGCATATCTCATAAGGTCTGAGGATTTCAATCTAGGTCATGATAGAGAAATGTGACTATATTTATTTAAATTATTTTTAAGGTAACAAAGCTTAAAATGTTTACGAAAAAAATTATTTTGGGTCCTGGCCCAAAAGGAACAGACGTTAGAAGTTCGTCACCCTATATAATTTTATTTTATTTTTAAAATCAAATTTGGCCATAGTTCATCCATTTACCTAGTAGTCACATTTTAAATTACCTTTTATATAACTAATGTTAAAGTATGGCATACGGGCCATACGAATAAGTGATGTTTTAAAAACTTTTACTTTTAATCCCAGAAACCTTCGATGGAGCGTACCCAAAAACTTCCTAAAGTTTAATGGCCGTGGGATGAATAAAATACCTTTGCAAATAATACGTCTTAAAAAAACTAAAATAAGGGCCGGGGGCCCTATCGGGGTAATATGTATAGTTCGAAACAACAGCTTATTTCAATTTGGATTATGATGAATATATTTGTTAGTAAACATTTTTTTTTAAAATTGAGTGAAATCAAATTGTTAAAATATCTTAAACGTTTACAAAAAAGAGATTAGGGGCCCTCGGCTACAAAAATATTGAAAAAATATAATTTTAATGCCCTAACGAATTTTAATATAGGCCATCGAGTTTTTATCTTCAAAGTTTTGTAAAATTACATTTACACAGTATCCAAAGTTTTTTTATTTGTAATTTAGCTCATATAAGTTAAAAATATTACTTTTGTGTCCCGGGCCCCCAGTGAGTGATAATTAAACAAAAAAAATTCGCCTGTTACCATCCCGAGAGTCTACTCAACAACTTCCCAAAATTTCATGCTTCTAACTACACGGGAAAATGGACAATCTGTGATGATTAACTTTTTATATAAGAAAAATAATTGGGCCCCCGGTCCCTTGTGAGTGAAAAGTTAAATATTTGTTGACCTGTTACCATTGCGGGTGTGTACTTAATAATTTCCAAAAGTTTCATGCTTTTACCTACACGGGAAATCAGAGAATTAGATTTGAGTCAGTTTTTATATAAGAAAACGTACAATGGGGCCCCCAGTGAGTGATAATTTAAACATTTTTTTTGCATGCTACCATCGAGTGAGTTGACTCAACAAATTCCCAAAGTTTCGTGTTTCTACCTATACGGGAAAGTGGAGAATATGGCAATTTTCAGTATAAGGGAAAAAACGCTTTTGGGCCCCCGGCCCCCATGAGAGTAAATTTTAAAATTCTTTTACTCCACTTTGAATCGCGAGAGGCTACTCAACAACTTCCCAAAGTTTCATGCTTCTACCTACACGTGAAGTTGTAGAATTCATGATGATTCAGTTTTTAATATTAGAAAAAAACTTCTTTTGGGCCCCCGGCCCCCAGTAAGTGTTAATTTAAATATTCTTTTTACCTGTTACAATCACGGAAGTTTATTTATCAACTACTCAGAGTTTCATGCCTCTACCTACACGGGAAATATGAGAATTTGTGATTTTCTGTTTTTATATAGCTCATTTAAGGAAAAACTTCATTTGGGGCCCCGGCTTCCAGTATTTGATAATTTAAATATTTTTTGCCTGTTAACATCGCGGAAGTGTACTCAACAACTGCCCAAAGTTTCATGCTTCTGCCTACTCGCAAAATAGGAGAATTAGTTATTTTTCAATTTAATATAGCCCATATAAGGGAAAAAATGGTTTTGGGCCCCCGGCCCCCATTAGTGTGAATTTTAAAATTATTTTACTCCAATTTGCGTCGCCAGAGGTTACTCAACAACTTTGCAAAGTTTCATGCTTCTACCTACACGGGAAGTTGGAGGATTAGTGATGAATGAGTCAGTGAGTGAGGGCTTTGCCTTTTATTAGTATAGAGGCTTTGCCTTTTATTAGTATAGATACTGAGGGCCGGGGGCCCAAAATGTAGATTTTCCTTATATGAGCTATATAAAATAAAAATTATTGAAAATTAAGACGTAAAATAATGACGCAAAATAATAAACATTTTGGTGTCGAGATTAACAAGAAGGCGACTATCGCCATAAAATAATAAATTGTTTTTGCTTTGTTGTTGTTGCTTTTGTTGTTGTTTTGTTGTTGTTGTTTTTTTTGTTGCAGTTGTTGTTGTTTTTGCTGTTGTTGTTGTCCACATCTCTTGCCCTGCGACGACAATGTCCTTCATGTTGTTGTTGCTGTTGTTGTTGTAGTTGTTGTTTTGTTGTTGTTGTAGTTGTTGTGTTGTTGTTGTTTTGTTTTTGTTGTTGTTTTTGTTGTTGTTTTGTTTTTGTTGTTGTTTTTGTTGTTGTTTTTGTTGTTGTTTTTGTTGCTGTTGTTGTTAAACCCGGGACAAGCCGGGCACTTGCCCCTAGTATATATATATATGTATATATGTATAAATAAAATGAATGTAGGCTATATTTATATGTTTGTCCTGTATGCCCTACTTCACCATTCAACAGATCATCTTGAAACTCTTGGAAGTTGTTGAGTTCGCTTTCTCATAGCGGCCCTGTTTAGTAACGCCAGGAGAAAACGGTCCATTCCATTTTCACTACTGGACGAAACGCTTTGTAGCATGAGGTTGTGCTTCAGATAAGCGGGAAAATGTTAAATTGCGATCAGACTCCAACGTACTTGGGGGTTAATTTTGACCAAAAAGTCCAACTACACGACCAGGTGCGTGAATTGTGCGCGAAAGCCACAGTATCTGGTGAAGAAGTTAGCGAGCAATAGTTGGGGGGCGGACGCAAGACTACTGAGAGCTCTATATCTCGGTTGTGTGAGGATTGCCACTGACTACAGCCTCCCGGTACAGGCCTTCGCGAACCGTACGGTTCTAGAGGGACTGGACCAAATATAATAATTTTAATATGAATAAATAATTTTAGAAACATACACCTCTCCCCCCCCCCTTTTTTTTTCACAACATGCTCACACGACCTCACTGACAAAAATGTACACACATAAAAATAATAGCAATTTCAAATGAATGTTATAAAGTTGCGAAAATAAAATAATTAAAGAACACATTTTTGAGGCATTCCTATCTTTCTTTCGCTTTCATCTATTTAAAAAAAATTCAACGACTTTCGGAGTCATGTAATAATCTTATAACTTATACTTATAATTATGCCATAATCGTTTTCTTTTTGGAAATTCAAATTTTTTTTAAAAAAGGAAAGATAACTCTCATAACTCTATGGGATGTAATAGGAAGTTCAGATGAAATGAATAAATAGCCGTATTTAGTTATCTAAAATAAGATAAGTAATAAAAATAACTGATAAAACTAAACCAAAAAGTTTATTTAAAAAAATTATTTTAAAACTAAATTAAAAAAAACACACAATAATTGATTAATTAAAATTGCTTCAATAAGTGACAATTAGTCATTTTCATAAATAATAATAATAATAACTTTTCTAAACAACCTTGTTTATAATTTTTTTATTAGGGCTGTTAACGATTGATTTAAATTTAATCATTAACTTTAGAAAAATTAACGATTAATTAATCGATAATTTCGATTAAACCCAAAAATTAAACGTTATAAGTCATAAGTCAAGTAACACTTATTAAACGTTCTTGTTGAAAATCTAAATAACACTGGAATGTCTCCTTTATATGTCATCTTTTAACCAACTACGCAAAAAGACAAGTGTGTTGACATTATTTGGTTCAGGTGTTGAGCGGGCCTAATTGACAATACAACTAGCCGAGCTGAACAATCATTCACATGGAACTGAGGTAACTGGTATGCACAAAACGGTCTTGGCAAGGAATGACATTATCAGATATTGGTGTTCATTAAGTTTCCACCATTGTAGAGGGTTAAAGTATTCAGGAACGTTTGTCTCCATTTTGTAACGCAGTAATTTATCAGAATAGCTGTCGTCATTTTCTGTCTCTGAGTCAGACTCCATTACTGACATTAGCTTAATACGCTTTTCATTTGGTTTGGTAAGTAGGCGAAGTGCTAGAACCATAGTAGGCAAACTTTATCAACATTTTGAACATTCCCTTCAATCAATAGCTTAAAACCAAAATGTTCGTGTAATCGTCAGGAAATTTATTATTTATCGGCCGCTATTTTTTATTATTATTTTTTTTTACTTTTTGAATTCCAATTATTTGTAAGTGATGGGTCAATTATTAAAAAATAATTTAATCGTTAAAATTTTTTAATGATTAATACAGAAATCAATCGTTAATTTCCGCAGCCTTAATTTTTATGTTAACAATGTAAGGTAAACTTTGATGCTGTTAGAGAATTGACGTAATACTAGTAATTTTAAACAAACAAAAAACGTAATTCCCTTATTTCTAGTAGGTCTAATATGTTCATTGTTCGTTTTCCTTGACAGTAATCGCAATCCACTCCAAATATGCCGTTACCCTGACGTCTATAGCAGGCATAATGGGATGAGAGCAATTATTGTAGCCGGGACCACTCTGCGTTACACCTGCAAGAATAAATCTACCATAAACTTTACAGGCAAGAGGACCACCAGAGTCCCCATGACAAGTTCCGCTTTTTTCATCATTCTGGTCCAAACACAAATTTCGCCAATCTTGATGTCCCTTCATCAAGAAACAACTGAAAATGCAAAGGCTTTGTGTCATGATGTTCACTTTGGCTTGCTGAAGCAAGAGAGTCATCGGCTGGGCAGAGCTCGAAGTACCCCAACCGGTCGTGTAGCATTCTCCATCCTCACCGTCCTCAAACGTTTGTCCTGGTCTGGGAAGACAAATAGGCTGGACATACTCAGTGAATACGGCCGGTGTGTCCAGCTTAACTAAAGCGACGTCATCATTATGGTGGAATCTGAATCCTTTGTGGGCGATGATCTTTGCAGGCCGCCGAACTTGTGTTGTAGAGACATTTTTCTTCATCGTGGTCAGATCCGTTATACCAAGCAGTAGCAACATCTCAATGCCGAGGGTGCAGTGGGCCGCGGTCAGCACCCAAGAATCTGAAATAAGGGAACCGCCACATATAGATGTCTTGTTGTCAGTTTTCCTTGAAAAGATACACACTTGCCATGGCCAGGCTTTCTCTGGGGCATCATGGCCGTTTATTATGGCTTCGTTAATATCGACGGCAGGTCTTCCGCAGTGCTTCCAGTTGTCAAATATATTTTCAGTGGAATCCTCGAAAGGTACATCTGGTTCACTGTAGTCCAGTCCTATGAGACGCGCATACCCATTTTTATAATAGGCAACGGTTTTACCGGAAGTGACTGATAAGAGAAAACACTTCCTTCGTGGTTGGCCGAGATGTATTAAACAGATGGCGTAAACCTGAATAATTATTTGGAATTGGAAAACATTTAATTACAAAATACATTTATTAGTTCAAAATGTAAAAAAAAATTTTTTAAAGTAATTATTATTTTTTGAAAAAAATAAACGAATGTGCGCAGTTTTGTATGTTTTTAGACGCGTAGTTATGTATGTATGCAATTACATGTATGTATCAATGTATGTACGTAGGTACGTAAGCATGCATGTGTGCGTGTTTATGTGTGTATGTGGGCTTGGGGGTTTGTGGTTGTGTCTGTGTTGGTGTGGGGGTGTGTGTGGGTGCACCGGGCGCCTGTGCGTATGTTTGTGTATGTATGTATTTATGTATGTTTGTTTGTGTTTTGTCTGTATGTGTTACTCTCCGTGTGTGTATGAATTTCTATAATGTATAAACATATGTCATGTGGGTATGTGTGTGTGTAGGTATGTAGTAGTTGGAGATTAGGGACATAGGTCATAGGTATATAGGGGTTACGTTGGTTTGTTGGTAGATATGCAGGTAGGTAGGTTTTAGGAATTTAGGTGCATTGTTTGATAGGTGTGTATGTAGGTGTGTATGAAGGGTGTACGTTTTTATGTTGGTATTGTTGTCATTATTATCATAATTAATATTCTTATTGTTGTTGTTGTGATTATTATTATTATTAATATTATAATTATTATTATTATTTATTATTATTATTATTGTTCTTGTTGTTATTATTCTTTTGTTTTTTTTTAATTATTGTTTTGTGAAAAAAAAAGAATTTTAAAAATTAACACATTAAAGGAGATAAATTTTAAACAAATTATTTTGAAATAAGAAAAATGAAACGTTTTGATTTTTAGTAAATACAAACCAGCTGGACAAGAAGCTGTAAAGAGTAATAAAAAATCATTAGATACGAGACACGTTTATGGTTATAAAAAAATAAAGTTTGAAGTGGAAAATTTATATACATTTACTAAAAATAAGTCAGTCTAGAGATCTTATGTCATCTTATTTTATCTATCTTGTCTCAACTTTTATATTATTGACGCACCTTTTAAACCAAAGATTATTGCATCCTAAGCTGATCCTTGTTTGAAATATATTTTAGCATCTGCATTAGAGTTTGAATGTTGTTAGTGTTTTGTCTTGTATTTTTGTTTGTTCAGGCAACGATTTATCGGCCAAATGTTAGACGGGAAAGAGGATTTATGTATTACTAGTTGACGATCTCAGTATAAAGGAATACATTCAAAGTAAAGAAACCAATGAGTCGTACTTTTTAAAAACAATTATGCCACACACCTTCATGGAAGTGGAAGTGTGTTATAAGAATTTCCAACTTTATTGGCAAACGAATATATAAAATAATATTTACAAAAAAATCTTACATTAGTAAAAACGAAATTAATGGCCTAGCCCCACAATGAGTGATAATTTAAAACACATTTTTTATTATTGTACTCAACAACTTACCAAATTATCATGGCGATCCGTTGAATCATCTATTTATATATATAAAAATCAATGTATGTATGTATGTATGTATGTATGTATGTATGTATGTATGTATGTATGTATGTATGTATGTATGTATGTATGTATGTATGTATGTATGTATGTATGTATGTATGTATGTATGTATGTATGTATGTATGTATGTATGTATGTATGTATGTATGTATGTATGTATGTATGTATGTATGTATGTATGTATGTATGTATGTATGTATGTATGTATGTATGCATGCATGCATGCATGCATGCATGCATGCATGCATGCATGCATGCATGTCTGTTATAGCTGACTAAACCATTCATCCGATCGCCATGAAACTTTTGGAGACTTTTGAGTACGCTCCCGGGATGGAAATAGGCTACTTTAAAAAAAAATTTAACACTCATGGGGCGCCGGGGGCCCATAATGAGAATTTTTTCTTATATTAGCTATATAAAAATTTGTTTAAGGCTTAGCTGCTTGGATAATGAATGGATCTTGACCAAACTTGGTACATAACAACTTGATAGCCTATATTAAAGTACCATATGGCATTGAACTCCTAATGTCCGTTCCTTCGGGGCCAGGGGCCCAAAAAATTTTTTTTGTAAGCGTTAAATACTTTATTCCCGTTATGATTTACATGATCTTGAAAAGCATTGACTAATATATCTATCATGATCCAGATTGAAATGAACAGGTATTTTAAAGTTATTCTCTTGCACCGATTGGGCCCGGGGGCCCTTAATGTCGTTTTTGCTAATCTATATATATATAAATCAATGTATATCTGTGTGCATGTCCTTTATAGCTGACTAAACCATTCATCCGATCATCATGAACGTTTTGGAGACTGGCAACTTTTTTTCTAAATTTATCACTCATGGGGCGCCGGGGGCCCATAATGTCATTTTTTGCTTATATGAGCTATATAAAATTTAGTTTCAGCGCTAGCTACTGTGTAAATTAATGGATCTTAACCAAACTTTGTATATAAAAATTTGATAGCCAATATTAAAACACTAAAGGGAACTGAACTCCTAATAGTCATTCCTTCGGGGCTGGGGGCCCTAAAAGTTCTTTTTCTTAAACGTTTAAGATTTTATTCACCATTCAATTATTAACAATATTGACAACTAATGACACATGTATCCATTATAATACAGATTGAAATGAACATGTGTTTTGAACTTTATATCTTGCACTGAATTGGCCCTGGGGCCCTTAATGTCGTTTTTTGCTTATGTGAGCTATATAAAAATTAGTTTTTGCGTTAGCTACTGAGTAAATGATTGGATCTTAACCAAATTTTGTATTAAAAAACTTGGTAGCCCATATTAAAATACTCAAGGTTTTTGAACTTCTAATAATATTTTCTTCGGTGACGGAGGGCTCCAAATGTCTTTTTTCATAGAAGTTTAAGATATTTTTGCCATTCACTTTTTAACGATCTTGATAAATATATCCATGATGAAACTGAATTGAAATGTAAAGGTTTTTTAAATGGACATCTCGCAGGGATTAGGCCCGGGGCCCCTTTATGTAGTTTTATTCACTATATTAGCTATATTAAAATTAGTTTAAGCGTTAGATAATGAGAAAATAAATGGATTTTGACTAAAGTTAGTGTATAAAAAGTTAAGAACCTATAATATATTACTATAGGGCACTGAACTCCTAATGTCCATTCCCTCGGAGCTGGGGGCCCCAAATGTCATTTTTACTGCACGGTAATAATTTAATTCCCCATTCAATTTTACACAATATTGAGAAATTTAGCTTGAGTAGAATGGCAATAAAAAAATTAAATGATCACTCATTTTTTGGCTGGGCCTCTTAATATCGTTTTTCCTTTTGTAAGCTTTTTAATTATTAATTTATTTAACAGTTTGCTATTAAACGTGGACTTTTTTTTGCTCACTTCCCCAAAGATTTATGGTATAATTCTTTTAAAACATACCAATCGTTGGTTTCTTTCAATTTATTTATTTTAAAAGAGATCGTGCAACGCACGACGGGTCTGCTAGTCATATATATATATTTACCCTAAGCCTAAATTATCCTGCCGTGACGCTGAGTGACATCACTCTGCTTTTTTAAATATATAGACTAAAAAATCATAATAATTTTGGTTTCCAGACTAACATTAAACAACCTCCACACTATGCATAAATTTACGCTCAATTATGTATGACTGACTCACTCACTGTGGCCTAACGCTAATTGAAAATATAGACTTGAAAATTATAATCCTTTTGATTTCCAGATTAACATTAATCAAACAACGCACGAACCTATGTCGTCAGCATTTGTGTTGTAAACAGTACTGACTGATTCAAAGAGTTATTTTTTTGTTGCAGTAATTTGTTGCGCTGCTTTCTAAAATTACTTTAAAAATCGTGTGGTGATTAGCACTGTAAAAAAATATTATATACAAACTTTGTGTACATTTCAGGAATATTTCCTATTTATCTTACAAGGATAAGTTACTTGGGCTTTTGACAAAACGTATTATAAAATACTTTGTGTATATTTTAAAAAGTTTAATATTACGAATTTATCATACAAGGACAAGTTCTTATCTGATCTTATCTGTTTACAGACGCTCCTTCTATACAGAATATTATTGCGTCCTACGCTTATCTATGGTTTGTGTTTAGTCCTGCATTTTTATTAGAGATTTGAAATTTTGATAAAGTGTTGGCTTTCCTGGTTTCTTCAGGCAACCCATTCCACACCCGAATTCCCGACGGGAAGAACGAAAACGTGTATGTGTTTGTGCTTGCATACTGAATAATAGAGGTGTTTTTATCGTTATGTCTATCTGAGGGTTGTATTAAGTTATCTTTGTGTTGTATTTCTAAATTAGAATTAATTGCTTTATGTATGAGTATGTAATACTTTGCTCTTGGTTCTTCGATCCTCTAGTGTTTCAAAGTTTAATGATTTAACCAATGGTGTTATATCTTGTCAGTTTTGAGTATTTTCCAATAATAAATCTGGCAGCTCTTTTTTGAATTTGTTCTAGTTTATCAATGCTTTCTTTGGTGGATGAGTCCCATACAGAAGATGCGTATTCTAGTACAGGTCTCACCAAAGTGAGGTAGCATTTTAGTTTTATATCTCTATTACATTTGTTAAAGTTTCTTTTTATAAAGCCTAAGGTTTTGTTTGATTTTTTAATAACTTCATTGACATGGGGATTCCATGATACTTTCTCATTTATTAAGACTCCTAAGTATTTTGCATCTTTAGTTTGGGTCAGTTATTTTCCATGAATGTAATATTTTGAATTTATTTGTTTCTTTTTCTTTGTTACTCTTAACAGTTTACACTTTTCTGGGTGGAAAGACATACTCCAGTTAGTTTCCCATTTTATCAATTCATCTAAGTCTTTTTGTAAAATTTTGCTATCTTGTTCTGATTTAATTGTTCTATAGATTATACAATCATCAGCAAATAACCTAACTTTTGTTCCTGTTGAGATGTTGTTGGGTAAATCATTTATATAAATTAAAAATAGTAAGGGACCTAGCACAGTTCCTTGTGGAACTCCTGAGTTAACCTTTATTGGTGCAGATTTAGATCCATTAATTATTACAGTTTGCTCCCTGCCCAAAAGGAAGTCTTGGATCCAGTGATGTAAGGGACCTGAGATTCCAAAGTAGTTAAGTTTTTTAAGTAAACTAAGGTGGTGAACTTTGTCAAATGCTTTTGAGAAGTCTAGTAATATTGTGTCTATTTCGATCATTATTGTCTAAGCCTTTTGATAGTTCATCTATTAAACCTATTAATTGTGTTTCACATGATCTGTTTTTTCTAAAGCCTTGTTGATGTGGGCATAGGGCATTATATTTGTCTAGGTGGCCAACTATTTTACTATATATTATGTGTTCTAGTAATTTACAGGTGATACTAATAAGTGATACAGGTCTGTAATTACCAGGGTCTGATTTATCACCTTTCTTAAAGAGTGGAGTTACGTTAGCTAATTTCCAATCCTGGGGCACTTTATCCCTGGTTTAGAGAGGCTTGAAAAGGAACTACAAGGATTGGGGATAGTTCATTGCTTAGTTCTTTTAATAACCTTGCAGCCAATTCATCTGGGCCAGTGGCTTTGTTTATTTTTAAGTTTTTTAGGAGTGAATGTATACCTATCTCGTCTACAGTTATGTTACCTATTTCTTCCATTTTATTTAAATTTATTGAAATTTCCTTGTCGCCTGAGGCAGAGAATGATGATGCAAAATATTTGTTAAGGATATTAGCTTTAGTCTCATTATCATTATAGGTTTTATCATTTGAGCCTTTTAGTGTGGCTATTCCTGTAGGTTCCATTTTTTAAGATTTGATAAATGACCATAAGTTTTTATTGTTAACTTTAGAAATTAAAGTGTTTATATATTCATTTTGCAGGTTTCGAATAAGTTTTTGTGCCAAGTGTTTAATCTTTAAGTACTTTTTCTGTATCCTTTTTGAATTGGTAGCCTTACATTTCTTAAATAAGTTCTCTTTTTGTTTGCATTGCTTTTTAAATTTAAAATTGAACGAGCATTTATTATTTGATGTTAATTTTGTGGGAACATTGTCATCCATAATAGTTTTTAGATTTGGTGTTTTATCTTTCCAAATTTCTTCTACCGGGCTATTTGTATTAAATTTACTTAGGAAATTTTGTTGGAAGTTAGCCGCTGATTTTTTCCAAAGATATATTATTCTTCTAGGTATATTATTAATTGTAGTTTTTATTGTATTTGTGACCCTAACAATATCATGGTCGAAAAGTCCAGGAATTATTTTATAGTCTAACACTAGTCCTGGTCTATTTGTTAGAAATAAAAGTAGTGTTTTATTTTTCCTTGATTTTTTTTCTTTCTATCTGTTCTAGGTTTAAGTTGTTTATAATTTATAGTGTTTATAAAGTGTTCTTTAATGTCTTTATTAGTTTGATGGTTATCAATTGTATAGTTTTTCCAATTTATATCTGGAAAATTGAAGTCCCCCATAATCCAAATTGCACAATTTTTATGATTTTTTATATGAAATTTATTTGACTACAAAGATTCTTCATGTATTCTAGGTTAGTATTCGGTGGTCTATATATACTGCCAACAATAAGTGATGTTAAGTTTCGTGTAACTATTTTACAAAATTCAGACTCTATATTACAATTTGATTGTGTAGTAATTTGTCACGTGAGAGAGGTCAGAGGTAAAATTGTTAGTGAACACATGACCGGAAGAAGAAGAAGATGGCGACTGAAGCGTGGTTTTATTGTACGGACGTGAGATATACATGTGATGTAAAATTATTTACATAGAGTTGTGAATAAAGTTATAATGTTGAAACAGTGCCTCATGGATTCATTGTGAGAAAGGCTGAGTTGATAAGGTTACGCCCATACGGCCACGTGACATAATTTCTTTAGCTATGATATTTGATTTGATTGCAAGCAGTACTCCTCCATAATTGAGCTTTTGAAAAAGGCCTTAAAAAAGGGGGAGCCGCAGCACAAACTAGTTATTAATAATTGAACAATTTCATGCGAACGTTCGAAAATAGTTATTTTTTGGTGCAGTAATTTGGTGCGCTGCTTTCTAAAATTTCTCGCCGTTAAAAGATATTATATGACGTCATTGTTTTAGCTCATATTTTAATTTTGGAAAAGGGAACGATGTAAAAATAGGATTTGAGGATTGTTAATTATAAAATACTTTGTGTACAATTCAGGAATGTTTCGTATTTATCATACAAAGATAGGTTATTTGGGTTTTTGAAAAAGGTGGGCACCGTAGGCGCCCTTAAAAAAAGTGGGCGCTGCATGCGCCACGGCGCCGCAGCACAACCTAGTACAATAATAATTATAAAGTTTATATCCCTAAAGTAAAGACCATAAAAGGCCCTGGCGTCGCAAATGGTGCAAGATATAAATTTCAAAATCCCTAAATACTGCAGTCTGGATCATCGTGAATATGTGTGTTAATATTTATTCTCAAAATCGTGTAAAAGCGAACGGGAAAAAACGTCTTAAAAGTAAACCAACAAAAAACAACAACAGATATTTGACCCAGTTGAAAACAAAAATAGACATTATGGGTTCAGTGACCAATAATGGTATTTTTTTTTACGGGCCGACACGTAATTATGTATTGAGTTTGGTTAAGATTAGGGCTGTTAACGATTAATTTAAATTTAATCGTCAACTTTCGAAAAAATAACGATTAATTAATCTTTAATTTCGATTTAAACCAAAAATTGAAATTTATGGTGTCATAAGTAATATTTATTAAAATACTTGTCGAAAATCGAAATAACACTGGAATGTCTTCTTTATATGACATCTTTTAACCAACAACGCAAACAGACAAGTGTATTGATATTATTTGGTTCAAGTGATGAGCGTGTCTTTTTAAATCCCTTATATTAACTTCACCGCCGTCTCTCTCTGTCTGTCTGTCTCTCTCTCTGTCTCTCTCTCATCATCTCATGGGCTCGGCGGGCGGAAAAACAAAAGTCGAAAATGACCCACTTCCAATGATCCGATCGAACTGAAATTTGGCACACGGACCCGTCTTACCTAACAATGCATCGTATCAAAATTTCAGATCGATCGAACGTACCGTAATTAAATTAATGCATTTTTAGTTTATCCTTATATGAGGTATGTAATTTTAATTCACGATTTGTTATTGTTTTTTTGCCACGTGAAAGTTTGAGCATTGAGGCGACCCAACGAAACGACGGTGCGCTTTTGTTTACATTTTACGTGTCACTCTGAGCTCGGTCAAGCGAATCGGTGACCAGACTTTTCCCCTCTTCCCCCACCCACCCCTCCCCCCCCCCACTAGGGTTATGATGCAAAGTTGAGTTAAGACAGATTCAGTCTGTAAATGTTTGAATATAATCAATACTTTTAGTTATGTCTCATCTATAAGGGATTTATAGTCAAAAACTTTGTTTTTACGGGGTTGTTTAATTTATTAAATCCCTTATATTAACTTCGCAGCCGTCTCTCTCTCTCTCTCTCTCTGTCTTGGGCTCGGCGGGCGGGCGGAAAAACAGAAGTCAAAAATGACCCACTTCCCATGATCCGATCGAACTGAAATTTGGCACACAGACCCGTCTGACCTAACAATGCATCGTATCAAAATTTCAGATCGATCGAACGTACCGTAATTAAATTAATGCATTTTTAGTTTATCCTTATATGAGGTATGTAATTTAAATTCACGGTTTGTTATTGTTTTTTTGCCACGTGAAATTTTGAGCTGACGCATTGAGGCGACCCAACGAAGCGACGGGCGCTTTTGTTTACATTTTACGTGTCACTCTGAGCTCGGTCAAGCGAATCGGTGACCAGACTTTTCCCCTCTCCCCCCCACCCCTCCCCCACCCACCCCTCCCCCCCCTAGGGTTATGATGCAAAGTTGAGTTAAGACAGATTCAGTCTGTAAATGTATGAAAATAATCAATACTGTTAGTTATGTCTCATATATAAGGGATTTATAGTCAAAAACTTTGTTTTTACGGGTTTGTTTTATTAAATCCCTTATATTAACTTCACCGGCGTCTCTGTCTTGGGCTCGGCGGGCGGGCGGGCGGAAAAACAGAAGTCGAAAATGACCCACTTCCCATGATCCGATCGAACTGAAATTTGGCACACGGACCCGTCTGACCTAACAATATATCGTATCAAAATTTCAGATCGATCGAACGTACCGTAATTAAATTAATGCATTTTTAGTTTATCCTTATATGAGGTATGTAATTCAAAATTCACTGTTTGTTATTGTTTTTTTTCTGCCAGTTTCACGTGAGTTTGAGTTGACGCCGACCGTCGTGTTGACGCCGACCGTCGTGCCGACACCCCCTCACATCCCACCCCCCATTTATTAAAGACAAGGGACATCACTCGGTGTCAGTCTGTAAATGTTTGAAAATAATCAATACTGTTAGTTATGTCTCATATATAAGGGATTTATAGTCAAAAACTTTGTTTTTACGGGTTTGTTTTATTACACGCTTTTATTTAAGTCACACTGTTTGTATGTTGTATCCATCCATCCATCCATCCTTCCTTCAAATCTTGAAACGTAAAATTAAACCACTTCTGATGGTCCTAGAGATCTCAAAATTTTACCACAGATAGATCATCTTGGATGACAACGCATTGTAACAAAATTTCAGATCGATCGAACGTACCATAATTAAATTAATCAATTTTTAGTTTATCTCTATTTATCACTAGGGAATGTATTATACTCTGCTAGAGTTGACCTCCACGGCTCACTGGTTTCACTCCAGCCCTCAATTACCAAATTCACGTGTTTACATCAAGGCCAGGGGAGATCAGCGCGTTTCAGTCTGTAAATGTTTGTAAATAAAAGTGTGTCCTTTTTAAAAAAAAGATTTTTTTTACATTTTACTTATTAATAATATAACCAGCCGAGCGAAATTAACCTTCACATTGCCTGAAATTGTCTCAAATGAAGTTTCTGATACTGTAGTGGATGTTTGGTTTGCAAGTGATATGTAAGCGAAGTGTTAGAACCATGGTATCAATGTTGCCTTTCAGCAGCGCCGCTGCGCAGATATTTGACCGACGCCACGCAGGAGTTTAGAATCACCGCGCAGCAAATTTTTAAAAATATTACACAAAAAATGGATGTTGTGCAACTTTGCACTCGAGTTTTTTTAAAACTTTGCACATGAATCAACAAAGCTTAGACTTAGAGGGATCATTGCATGGTAGGCAAAACGATTTCTCTCAATGGACACAAAAACCTTTATAAACATTTTGAACATTCACGCCAGGCAATAGTTTCTAACCAAAATGTTTGTATAATCGTCCTGGAAATTAGTTTATATTTATCGGCCCAAATATTTTACTTTTTGAGGCCCCTATCCTATTAACTCGTGAAGGATTCCGGATTCAACGCATCTGGTTCTGTCGTCAATTTTTTCAAAACACTCGTAAACACGTTTTCTGACTTGCTAGAGACCTGAAATTTTCACAGTAGGTTTAGCTTGTGGGAAGGATGGAGCTATCAAATTTTCAGATCGATCGAATGTACCGTAATTAAATTAATGCATTTTTAGTTTATCTCTATAGGTAGAGGCAAGCTTTTGTTGACATTTTACGCGTCACGCTGAGTTAAGTTCAACCATCCGTGACCAAAACTTTTTCCGTTTTACAACCAGTGGCGTAGCAACGGGTTTGCATCGGGGCAGTTGCCAAGGGCGTTAGCTCAAAAGGACGCCACTAAATCTCTATTTTTTAAATTTGTATTTAAATAAATACAGTTGGACCTCTTCGTCTTCGTCGTACTCAAAAGTACCCGAACAAAAATCGACTTACAGAGTTTTTTATTTAGGGAAAATAGCGTAATATGCACCGATTAATCAAGGACAATGTAGATATTGAGAGGTGGGGGGAACAGCCAGACCGGCTAGTAGGCTTGACATTGACATGAAAGAGAGCCGGTGTCTGATGTTTCATATGAAAGGAGCCAACTTGCTTTGACATGCCGACACAAGCCCGTGAGAGGAAACACCTTCCCTCCCCTCCCCCACATTACTCCCTCGTCAGTGTGATGGGGGGAGTAAGATTATCCTTTTTAAAAAGAGTCACAGCATGCAGCAAAGGGACGCGAATTATATATAGTTACCACTCCTTTTTCTTGTCCTTGTCATTTTTTGTAATTGCAAGGGTCACTTAATCTCTCGTGGAATGCACTAAAATAAGAATTTACGTCCATTTCACGTTGCTCTAAGGAACACGTGTTCTGAAATGTCAGTCCAGAATAATAACCCACACGCCTTGGAAAATTCGACTAATAGAGGTTGAAAGCCAAAAATCATGGAGTTAAGGAGATCTAAAATACTTTAGTCTGATGGAATTTTGCCGGGACCTAACGACTAAGTCGATAAGGAATTTCGACTTAGCCAGGCTAGACTATATTTAACTTTTATTCTCGACAACAAAAAAGTGAATAATTAATTATATTAAAATATATTTCCTTTAAACCATTATAATATTTTTTATTATGTTTATGACCTTTGCGGGGCTACTTATCACACAATCTTACTATCCCCATCCCACTGTCTAGGGAGTCAAGTGGAGGAGGGGAGAGAAGGTGTCTCATCTCACGGGCTTGTGTCGGTATGTCAAAGCAAGTTGACTCCTTCATGTGAAACATCAGACACCGGCTCTCTTTCCTGTCAAGCCTACTAGCCGCTATGGCTGTTCTCCCCCCCCCTCAATATCAACATTGTCCTTGATTAATCTGCTCCTATTACACCAGTTTCCCTAACTCGAAAACTGAAAGAAATAAAGAGCAATTTATAATTTAAATAAAATCTTTTAAACACCAAATGATTGAACTATTGCAAAAAAAGAGAAAAAAAATCACGATGACATGTTTCTATTTAGATATTCTAAATGTTCTCGCTAAATGGGAATTGTAAGAATCGTACCCGAATATCGAACGAGCTCTGAAAACATTTCTTAAAATGCCAACCACAGTAGCCACTGCTGAAAGGAGTTTCAGTAAACTAAAAATTATCAAACATTACTGAGATCGACTTCAGATCAACAACGCACATCATATCTAGCTCTTCTTTCCATCGAAAGTGAACTTACCAGTTACATGTATATAAACTTCAATGAAATAATCACTAATTTTGCAAACATTAAAAAGCAAGAAAAGTTAAGCTTTGAACCTTTGATATAGGACATAGGAGTGGATCGGTGGAGTGTTACTTATATTTAATTTACTTTTAATTGTGAGTTTCTATCGCTATGTATTAGATAATGAGAATGACACATTGACACTATTGTTTTTATTTATAATACATGTTACTTCAAGTTTAACTGTAATCTTTATTAACGCAACAATATCCAGTTTTATCCACCAATTTATTTGGTATTATTAGTAAATAATAAACAGCAATTTAGTATTGTTCGTGTCTTTTGCATTTTTTAAATTCACATTGTATTACTTTGTACTAACTTTTAAGGAAAAATAATAATAATTGCCCCCCTGTCAATGGTTTTTGCTTATTAATATATCTCTCTTGTAGGCTTTTATGTACACAATAATCCTCTGAAGAACTTGTTTCAATAAAACAACTTTAATATGTATACTATGTACATGACATATAACTTGAGTTTATATAAACGTGGAATACTCAGGCACACACATCTCGTCCTTTCCCCACGGAAGTTCTCTGACAACCCCTCCTGACCTCGAACCTTATGCGTCATCTCCCGCGCTTTTGCTCACGTGACCTCTTCGTCACAAATCATGTAATTCACACTTGACATTCACACCCCTCCTTCAAAAAAAATGTTTATGACATACAACATTTTTGGTCTCAATAAAATCAAATTATATCTATATTCAAATATTTATCATCAATGGACATTCATTGCCTTACACACAACATCTAGACATAAAAAAATCAAGAGAAAAAATCGGTAGGACTGCAACAGTCTACCTGTGCTGAAAAAATGAAAATGGAACTTTAAACACATCTGTAATTTTGTGTAATTAAAATACTTTTAACAATCAATATAATTAAAATTAACTAATAATCCAGTGGAATTCAAACACTGTTCCTCGTCTATTGTTCAACGAATAAAAATATTAATATTATTACAGTCTCTGGTTGTATCCTTTAGGAATGCACAGACTAATATTAATACAGTCTCTGGTTTTATCACTTAGGAATTCACAGAATGTCTTTATTTATTGTCATACTACTTAATATGTCTGCAACTGCATTGCCCTTTCCCTTCACAGGTTTAAAATCAAATTTGTAGTCGGCTAATAGCATAGCATAGTTCAAAAATAGTCATTCTTCAGTTGACGAGTATGAATTCAAATCGTTGGGCTTTGAATGTTTCTTCAGACTGTTAAATGTTCAATAACTCACCAACCATGACTTCGATTATGTCCGTTCACAATATCAATTCCATCATCTTGAATCAGTTGCTTAGCTTTTGAGATGTCATTTCTGCTTCCAGATAATTCAATATAATTTCGACCAGTAGAAAGCTTTATCTGAAAATCATTGTCTTTATCAATGTCTTTCATTCTGCTTAATACACAACCATTTTTCTTCCTACTTCAGATGATTCCACACGAATGGTTTCAGATTCACTAGTACCATCTTTATCTCAGTTACTGTGGTCTTCATCCCTTTTACCATATACTTGATTTTTAATAACGGCTAAAGTGTCACAAGTGCTTGTATCTTCTTGATTCATTTTTCTTCTATCATTCATGTCTTGGTTTTCATTATTTCTCCATGGCTGATCAAAATTTCTTATTCTGGAATCAAAAATATATCTGCCTCTCCATGATCTTCTGGTTTGATTATAATCTTCATTTATGGAATTATGATTATATCTGTCTCTCCATGATTGTCTACTTTGATCATAGTCTCTATGTCTGGAATTATGATTATATTTTTCTCTCCATGCTTGTCTACGTTTGTTTTCTTCAAAGTGATCTTGTCTTGATTTTTCTTATGTTTTCTTTCTTATAGGACTGCCATTAGGTGACACCCTATTTGGTTTTCCTTTATTGTGGTAACACTGCTTCACCATATGTCCTGGCTTGTTACAGTACCAGCAAAAACTTCTGTTGGCTTGGTTTGGCAGACTCTGGTTTCTCATACCTTGTCTTTTTTCTTGACTTTTAATTTGTATTGCTGTAAAAATATCTTGTCTCTTATCCATTTCCACATTTGGATGAGAGTCTTTGAATGTGCGTAATGCATTTGTTAGCTCTGCCTGAGTACAAACTTTCTTATAAGTTAAATATGTGAATAGAGTTGGTGTTGCATTTTCTAAAAACTTGTCAATTAACACCATGTCTAGTATAGCTTTGGATTGCTTGTATCTATTGCTGTAAGTTTCAGCCATTTTGTTAATTTAACTTGTGCTTCATGCACTATGATCTGTGGATCTTTGTCCATCTTGATTCTCATTTCATGAAATTCTTTTCAATAATCATTTTCTTACTTTCCGAAATGACATAGAAGTGACTTTTTGACATTATTATATATGGTTTTGTCTTCTTTGGCTATACTGTTGTAAGCTTCAAATGCTTCTCCAGTTAGTTGAGTTATCAATTGTGCTGGCCAATCTTTTTCATCATAGCCTTTCATGGCCACTATGGATTCGAAATAATCCAGATAAACATCCATTTTTTCTTTCTGGCTATCATATTTTCTAACTTTGATAGTGTCCTTTGGTGCTGACTTTCTATTTGTTTCATTACCAGGATTGTGGCCTCTACTCTCTAAATCAAGTTGTAGTTTTAACTTGTCAATTTGAAGATTTTCAAGTTCTCTTCTAGCAGCTCTTTCTTCTCTTTCAATAATTTGTTTTTCTTTTTCTTCAGCTTTTCTTAGCTTCTCTTTTTCTTCAGCAATTCTTTGATTTTCTTTATCTTCAGCTTTTCTTAGCTTTTCTTCTTCTTTAGAAATTCTTTGCTTTTATTTTCCTTCAGCTATTCTTAGCTTTTCTTCTTCTTTAGCAATTTTGACTTTCTCTTCAATAAAGTCTTTCATTTCTTTTCCACTTAGTCCGATCTTTTCTGCTATGGCAGTGAATTTTTCGTAGTAATACATGTTTTGTTATATGGAATAATATGAGTAAAGCAATTCGGTAAGGAATGTAGGTATATATTTACCAAGTTATAAGTCCTCCAAATAAAAAAATCTTGATTTCAAAATTTTAAGTCCAAATAAGTGACACGTCTATACCATGAAATTTAGTTTTGACAAGGTGAGACAACAAAGCATCCTCACACGGGATCTTTACTATACTTTGTATATACGCTCCCTCAGATTGACAAAACACATCCGATGGTCCAAAGTTTTTACTATGAAATACGTCACTTAGTTAAAATTTCAAACTTTCGAGTAGTTTATAGACAATTTAGTTCACTCCATTAATCCAAAATTGCAATTATCAAACTCTTCACACAATGAATGGATGCGACTTAAGTTCCTTGATTTTTAATTCCCACTAACACAGTTGTGAATAGTCCATAGCTTCTCAAGTTCAAGTTTATGTTTACAACTATTTCCTGAAATCAACCACACCAGTGAGCTTGGTGACGTAGTTCACTGCGTTTAACAGTCAGTATGCTTGTGTATACTGTCGACTGTAAGGTTAGAACGAACTAGGTGACCTAGTTTCAGTCCGTCTTGCTGCAATGTCAAGCCGCCATTTTGAAATACTTAAAATATTCCTTCAATCTTCAAAAATTTCTATACTGCCACACACGGCCTATAATATTCACAAAATAGGACGGCTGCTAATATTTCTTCTTTCAATGAATACTTTCCTTTTTGAAATACAAAATAATTGTCACTTCCACGAATAACTCCTTCTTGTACTGAGTTCACTTAGGACTAATGCCTAATGGTAATCACTTTTACTTCGACACCAATGTCAATGGTTTTTGCTTATTAATATATCTCTCTTGTAGGCGTTCTCTAAATACATAACCATGTACACAATAATCCTCTGAAGAACTTGTTTCAATAAAACAACTTTAATATGTTTACTATATAAATGACATATAATTTGAGGTTATATAAACGTGGAATACTCAGGCACACACATCTCGTCTTTTCACCACGGACGTTCTCTGACAACTCCTCATGACCTTGAACCTTCTGCGTCATCTCCCGCACATTTGCTCACGAGATCTCTTCGTCACAAATCATGTGATTCACACGTGACACCCCAACAAAAAAAAATTAAAAACAAAATAACTTCTTTGAGTGGTATTTACAACAACAACAAAAGTGTAATGTTGTCAAAGTTCCAAAGCTTCAGGTCCATCATGAATAGTGCAGCTAGCCAGTATTTGAAATATTTATATAGCTCATATATGGAAGGAAAGAACGACATTTAGGTCCTTAAGGCCTAAATGGTGCAAGATGCAATTCAAAACCATAAAAATTTTAATCTGCAATATGATGAATATACTTATCTTTTTTTTTCTAGATCGTGTGAAATCGAATAGAACATAAATGCTTACAAGTCATCTTAAGACAACAAAAAAACCTCATTTCGGAACTCTGGCCCCGAAGGAATTGACATTTTAGTTAAATATTATTTTATAATAGCCAATCAACTTTTTATGTAAAAATATTGGTCAAGATAATTACCCAGTATCCAATGTTTAAAAACTCTACACCTAGCATAAATAAAGGAAAAAAACGACATTAAGGGCCCCGGTCCATTCTGTGCAAGATGTAAAGTTCGAAACACATGTTCATTTTAATCAATTATTTCATAGATATATTCCTATATTTTTGTCAAGATCATTGAAATAGGAATGAGGCATAAAATCTTAAACGTTTAAGAAAAAAGACATCTGGGGCCCTCGGCTACGAAAGAATGGACATTAGGAGCTCAGTACCCAATATTATTTTTATATGGGATCTCATATTTTATATACCAAGTTTGGTTAAGATCCATTCATTTACTCAGTAGCTAATGCATTAACTAATTTTTATATAGCTCATATAAGCAATTAAAAACAAATATGCCAGTTACCATCCCGGGAGCGTACTCAGGAGTGGCCTTTGGGGTGGCAGCTGGGGCAATCGCCTCAGGCCCGGTGCTTAGGGGGGCCCCGCGTTTCAGACTTGAGAATTTTCGTCCAAGTTATATTTACCGTAAAAAAACAAGCACAAAATTCACTAAACATGGTCTAATCCATTCGAAATTGCACACAACGGAAGTTGAAATTCTTTTGAGAATGGTAAGGGACTTTGTATAACTGCAGCCGACATAAAACAATACCATTGAACTTGACAGTGGAGAACAAGCTTCACGCCTGTCATTAATTAGTGTATGTAAATTATAAAGTGATTCGCTGATGTGATGGACTAAGATATATGAGAATGTCATCCTGCATGTCGAAGTACACTGCATGTAGTCATTTAAACAATGCACTTGCGATTAGAAACATGCATTTGAAATGTTGCCTTGTACAATAAATTGCATTTTAACGTAAGTAGTTACGGTATTTTTCGAAACCATTGTTCATAAAACGCGAACATAAATATATTTTAGTAACAAAAAATCCGGCAGATATTGCACTACTGAGTTTGCGCAAGAATCGATCTAATCAAGATATTATGACCTTTTGGGCATATTGGTAGTTCGCGATCGTTACCAGTACTCTGGCCCCGCGGGGTCATTGTTGCACTAGGCTCGCGCGTACCTAACGCCGCCTCTGGGCGTACTCAACAGTCCCTAAACGTTTCATCACGATCGGATGAATGGTGTATTATGCTATAAAGGACCTGCACACATTCACACAGACATACTTTTAATTACGGTATATACTCGTTCTATAGCCCGTTCGTTCATAAGCCGACCCCCCCCCCAACACACTTTTGGAAGGGAAAAGTATTAAAAGTGTATAACCCGATCGCAAGCCGACTCCCCCAAAATAATAGGACAGCTTTAAAAGAACGGTACCTATTTTTTTTAAACTACAAGCTAAATCGGTCATTATGATTGTTTACTTTATACTGCCAATCTTTGAAATTTTTTTAATAATGTAAATGCTGATTTTTAATAATATATTATAGCTTCTGATAGAGCAGTCGCATCTTGTAGAATGTAGAAAAGGACATTGATAATCTACAATAACAACACCGATGTTCAATATCCATGTGGAAATCACATATGACCCGCTCATAAGCCGACCCCCCCACCCCACACACTTTTCCCCCTAGATTTTAGTCCAAAAAAGGTCAGCTTGCGAACCAGTATATACGGTATATATATTTTATAGATTTTTTTTCGTTTTTTCTTGCATATGGAACTAAAAAATATATTTTATTTCAATGAACGTGGCCATATGGGTGTCGATAACCTGTCTGTCGACGCCATGGTCTCCTGCGCAAACACACCCGACAGAGTCAGTCAGGAGAGTAAGCTTATTAAATATTATGGGAACCTTTCACAACATGGGATGCATGTTTTAATCTCATTGACATGCTAATGCTTCGCCATGCCCACTCTAACCATACCTATATAACCTCTGTACTACTCTCTTCCTCCTGACTCCTATTGGTTTTTTGGCTTGGGATTAGACCACAGCTAAGTTTTCATTTCATTTTATGAGTTATATTTGTTGTTGCATATTTGCTCGTTGAGGAAGGCTTTTCGCCGAAACGTTCGTTGTTCTGAGACGTCTCGTCATGCCTATAATAGCCCTGTTTTAATAACAGATTTCCTTGTCAGATCCAACTTGTCAGTCAGAGTTGTCATTTGTGGTCTACATGAAATCCCATGTGAATGAAGTAAACTTCCCCTAGTTCTTAGTTCCCTTTAAGGGGGGGGGGCATAGTTTCTGGGAGCTTATTTCGAGAAGACCTATTAAGAGCCTTATGGTCAGGGCTGCAGTCTCCATTCCTCACGTAGGATATCAGCCCAGAAAAATCTATATTATTCCAGGCTACAGTTTACACTTCAGCCCATACTATTTCACGCCAGGCCAGGCTTCATCTTTCCAGACCAGACTATATTTATCCAGCCAAGTTTATAGCACTACAGACCATGACTAACATATACCACTACAGACCATGACTAACATATACCACTACAGACCATGACTAACATATACCACTACAGACCATGACTAACATATACCACTACAGACCATGACTCAAATATACCACTACAGACCATGACTAACATATACCACTACAGACCATGACTAACATATACCACTACAGACCATGACTAACATATACCACTACAGACCATGACTCAAATATACCACTACCGACCAAGACTAAAAAATACCACTACAGACCAAGACTAAACTATACCACTACCGAGCATGACTAAAATATACCACTACAGACCATGAGTATAATAATTAGTATACCACAACAGACCAAGACTAGAATATACCAGCCCAAGCAAGTAGAGGTGTAACTAAAAAAACAAACTATGTAGTTAAATTAGACCTTGATGACAGAAAGTATCAACCACAAGCGTGCGATGTACAACATATATAATTCATTCATTTTGCTATCTAACATAAATGTGTGTAATAAATAATTTTCTAAAGCAAAATACCTTTTCTGAAACCGAAGAAGGCGACATCTTAATATGTAAGAGATATGAAAAAATTTAGCATCTCCAACGACATTTCCTTCGTATTGTTTTATTTGCCTTTTCCGTTTTACTTAAAATTGACAAACACATTTCATTTTAAAGTGTGTAAAAGAGGTGTGCAAATCTTAGCAAAAATATTTTATTCTAAAGATGCGTGGCACTTAAGAGCAAAACTATCAGGAAATCTTCCAATCTTCCCACAAGCTACGTCACAGAATACAATTTTATTGCTCTTGAAATCTATGATAATTATTACATTTTATCATCTACTTTCAATCGATATTTAAATTTTTCCATAAAACTAAACTTCTTTAGATTTACCCTCATCAATTATAGCTCCAGCAATGACTGATAAACACACTAAAAAAATTTCTGTAAAAATTTCTGGCCGTGAAGGAACTTGTTAATAAAGGATTTATAGCAAAAATAAACTTTGTTTTTTTTAAACGTTTTTTAAATATTTTTTCTTCAATAATATATGCATGAATAAAAGGCACAAAGTATGTAAAAGAAATTGGAATGTTTTTCTAATATTTAAAAAAAAACAATAAAAGACTAGCTATTCAATGCTTAAGCTTAATGAAAAATGTAAAATTATATATTTAAAACTAACAAAATACAGATCAAAGGAATAAAAGTCAATGGTTATCTAATTGTAAAAAAAAATATTATTCTTTTCAGATTAAATAATCCATTGACTATCTATGACTAAATCTTTAACATTTAACTGATCTTCAATCATTCGCAGTAATTTAACCTCTAACTCAGTAAGGACTGCCAGGATGTTTTTTTTTCTTTTATGGGACAGTAAGAATTTTTTTTTAATTTATAAGATTAGTGGAAGGAATATCGTTAGCTTATCCTTTCGCTTATAAACAGAGGCGTAACTAGATTTTTGGCGCCCTTGGCTAATTTATTTTTGGCGCCATCGATAAATTGATAAGCTTTGGCTTTGCGATTTTTTCATTTGTTAGAAAAAAAAATTGAATTGCTCTTATTTTATTTATGACAATAATTACGTAGTCTGACAGTGACAGTCATACAACGTGAATATAAAAAATGCATAAGACATGATCAATACTAATTTGCAGTTTATTATTTACTAAATAATACCAAATAAATTGGTGGATCAAACGGGATATTGTTGCTTTAATAAAGAATACAGCAAAACTTGAAGTAACATGTATCATAAAAAAAACAATAATGTCAATGTGTCATACTCATTATCTCATACATAACTATAAAAACTCACAATTAAAAGTACATTTATGTAACACTCCACCGACTACAGTTCAGCACTTCCGTTAGCTGGCGTATTGGCGTTTTGCTAATACAATCGGACCTTTCTAAGTCGAACTCAAAGGGGAAAAATCCGACTTAAGGAGATTTCGAGTTAGGGACACTGGCGTAATAGGCGCAGATTAATCAAGGACAATATTGATATTTAGAGGAGGGGGGGAACCCATAGCGACTAGAGGGCTTGTCAGGAAAGAGAGGCGGTGAAGTTACATATGAAAGGAACCAACTTGCTTTGACATACCAACATAAGCCCGTGAGAGGAGACACCTTCCCTGCCCTTCCCCACTTTACTCCCTCGACAGTGGAATGGTGATAGTAAGATTTTTATTTTTTTGTCAAAGCAAGTTGGCTTCCTTTCATATGAAAAATAGACACCACCTATTTCCTATCAAGCCTACTAGCCGGTGTGGCTGTTCTCCCCACCTCTCAATATCTACATTGTCCTTGATTAATCGGCACCTATTACGCCATTTTCCCTAACTCAAAAACTCCGTAAGTCGAATTTTTCTTTCGGGTCCTTTTGAGTTCGACTTAGAGTTAGAGAGTTCCAACTGTATTTAATTTATTTAAATACCAATTTAAAAATTAGAGATTTAGGGCACCCTTTCGAGCTAACGCCCTTGGCAACTGCCCCGATTCCAACCTGTTGTTACGCCACTGCTTATAAAACTACTTGTATTCTTTGAATAAGGTGACTATCCATCCATTCATCCATCCATCCATCCATCCATCCATATATCCATCCATCCATCCATACGTCCGTCCCTCCGTCCGTCCACCCATCCACCCATCCACCGATCCACTGATCAACCGATCCACCGATCCACCAACCCATCGATCCATCGATCCATCCATCCATCGATTCATCGATCCATCCATCCATCCATCCTTCCATCCATCCACCCATCTATCCATCTATCCATCAATCGATCTATCGATCTACCTAACTACCTACCTACATACCTACCTACCTACCTACATACATACCTACCTATAAATATATATATCTAATCTACCACTCGTATCTATCTAATATATATCTGGCTGTGTGTATTTATGTCTGTCTGTCTATATTTTATTTGTCTGTCTTATCTAATCTAATCAACTGTTTTGAGAGCAGTTAGGACAATCCTGAAGAAAGAGACATCGCGACAGAAGTGCATTACCATGAAGCACTGGATATCACCAATTTCAAATAAGCAAATATAGGGACTCACTTGAAGTATGGCTTATGTTGTTTTTTTTCTGTTTTTTTTGGTCAAGCTTTTAAAAAAATACAATTTCGGTCTCATACGGCACTTTTAAATTCAGCCTTACGAGTTTTGACAAAATTTTTCCTTGGTAGTTTAGAAAATGGGTTTGAGAGAGTTCAAGGGGGGGGGGTACAATTTTTTAATTTTATCAAAACATGGAGGTATTGGGTGAAAACGCATAGCTCGCATTTGGAAGCACAATGTTAAATACAAATTTGCTTGTAGTGAGTTTAAGTTATACAGCCAGGGCTAGTCTTAGCGGGGGACCTATGCGGCTTAGTATGCGAAACGGATTGCGCGGGGCCCAGTTTTGGGTAGGGATAAGGAATTAATAAGGATAATAAGTGAAAATTAAGATAGGCTATGAAAGCTCGTGGCCCACTGTGGCCGCATAGGTTGCAGTGGCCTGCCTAAGACCATCCTGTATACAGCAATAATTATTCTTGAAAGTTTTTTTTGTAAAGTCAGCCTTTTCGGGAAAAATGTATTTTACAAAGTAGTGCCGTATCTCAATAATACTAACGTGTTGGCTGGATAAAATAAAAATCCCTTATATATGAGACATAACTAAAAGTATTGATTATGTTCAAACGCGACAAATATTTACAGACTGAATTCGTCTTAACTCCCGTTTGCTTTTATCCCGGGGTGGGGGGTGGGAGGGTGGAAAGGTCTTGTCACCGATTGCTGGACCGAGCTCAGCGTGACACGCAAAATGTAAACAAAAGCACGCCGGTACACCAGGTTAAAACACGAGATGTGTTCACCTCTGGCTGGCGTGAAGTCAAGTGACCCGTAAAATGTAAACAATAGTGACCGCTACATATAGTTTATATAGATAAACTAAAAATGCATTAGTTTAATTATGGTACGTTCGATCGGTCTGAATTTTTGATACAATGCATTGTTAGGTGAGTCGAGTCTATGTGCTAAATTTCAGCTCGATGGCATGACGGGAAGTTGTTCATTTTTTACTTTTGTTTTTCCGCCCGACGTACGAAGAGATGACGACAAGATTTTGAAGTTAATATAAGGGATTTAACAAGTTTGAAGTGCATTAATAAAACAAACCCGTAAAAACAAAGTTTTTGACTATAAATCCCTTATATATGAGACATAACTAACAGTATTGATTATTTTCAAACATTTACAGACTGAATCTGTCTTAACTCAAGTTTTCTTCATAACCCTAGGGGGGGGAGGGTTGGGTGGGAGGGGGAGAGGGGAAAAGTCTGGTCACCGATTCGCTTGACCGAGCTCAGCGTGACACGTAAAATGTAAACAAAAGCACCCCGTCGCTTCGATGGGTCGCCTCAATGCGTCATCAACTTTCACGTGGGAAAAAAACAATAACAAACCGTGAATTTGAATTACATACCTCATATAAGGATAAACTAAAAATGCATTAATTTAATTACGGTACGTTCGATCGATCTGAAATTTTGATACGATGCATTGTTAGGTCAGACGGGTCAGTGTGCCAAATTTCAGCTCGATCGAATCACGGGAAGTGGGTCATTTTCGACTTCTGTTTTTCCGCCCGCCCGCCCGCCCATGAGATGATGAGATGACGACAGACAGACAGAGACGGCCGCGAAGTTAAGATAAGGGATTTAAAAATCACACAGTATGCTACTGGAAGCATGCCGTTGGCGACTGTGTGAAATGAGGGGCATGAATTGTGGTTAGGTTGCATTGCATAGCGGTAATGACGTCGAAAATAATGCCGCGTTTTGAACGGGTACCCGGGTACCCTTCAAAATTTGGACGGGTACCCTTGCAAGTGTTTCAACAATATTGACATTCCTAATCACAGCCAGCTTTGTTACCTCCACTAATGGCGACATTCTCTTCAGTATTCTGTGTCCTGAGCTCTTTACCGTGTATCTGGTGGGTAATTTTCTTTTCCCTGCTGCGTTGTTTTTATGCGTTCTAATTTTAAATCCCTTATATTAACTTCACCGCCGTCTCTCTCTGTCTGTCTATCTGTCTGTCGTCATCTCATGGGCGGGCGGGCGGAAAAACAAAAGTCGAAAATGACCCACTTACCGTGATCCGATCGAGCTAAAATTTGGCACACGGGCCCGTCTAACCTAACAATGCATCGTATCAAAATTTCAGATCGATCGAACATACCGTAATTAAATTAATGCATTTTTAGTTTATCCTTATATGAGGTATGTAATTCAAATTCACGGTTTGTTATTGTTTTTTTCCACGTGAGTTTGAGTTGACGCTTAGACGTCGACCGTCGTGCCGACACCCCCTCACGACCCATTCCCCGTTAAAAGACAGGGGACATCACTCGGTGTCAGTCCGTAAATATTTGTGGCGTTGAAACATAATCAATACTTTTAATTATGACTAAAATATAAGGGATTTATAGTAGAAAACTTTTTTTGTTACGGGTTTGTTTTATTAAATCCCTTATATTAACTTCACCGCCATCTCTCTCTGTCTTGATCGGGCAGGCGGAAAAACCAAAGTAAAAATGACCCTTTTTCCGTGAAGCCATCAAGCTCAAATTTGGCACACGGACCCGTCTCACCTAACAATGCATCGTATCAAAATTTCAGATCGATCGAATGTACCATAATTAAATTAATGCATTTTTAGTTTATCTCTATAAAACTATATGTAGCAGTCGCTATTGTTTACATTTTACAGGTCACTTGACTTCACGCCAGCCATCGATGACGACATCTCGTATTTTAACCAGGTGGAATTCACTCAGTTTCAGGCTGTAAATGTTTGTTGCGTTGGAACATAATCAATCCTTTAAGTTCTGTCTCATATATAAGGGATAAGGGATTTATAGTCAAAAACTTTGTTTTTACGGGTCTTTTTTATTTGTAGCGTTGTTCCTGAGTCTGTCTGTCAGGGACTAGGGAGAAGTTACGAGGCCCACTATAGCTTTAAAGCCAAGCAAAACTTCATAAGGTGTTATCTTAATCCTAAAATGGAAGGCCCTGATCTTCATGAGTTGCACGATTCGTAATTCTTCCCTCAAGTATTCAGTTGTTTTTTATCAGATGATAGAGCTCTCATAAACACAACTTTTGTATTCTCGTTCAGGATGGGACTGAAAATTGCTATATCAACCTGACAGCGGGAGTTCAGTTCAGAAAAAAAACACCAAAAAACACAGACTTCCCCACAACAACCCTTTCTGACACCTATATGTTTCTCCGTGCACTGTTCACAAAGGTGGAGGTACAGTTCAATACCATTAATAGGAGGAATATTTATGTGAAAGTTCTTTTAACATTCTGTCCCGTCCTTGGACCTCATGAAGTAGGTTAAATAATTCAGAATACGAGACAAATAACTGGATAGCACTCAACTGTTTAAATCAACTTAATTTGGCTCTCTACCGCCATTACATTGTAACGTTTCAGAAGCCATAGTCAGTCTCATGCTCAGAGGCGTCACTAGGATTGGTGTCACCCGGGGAGGTCGCTCTTGGTGTCACCCCCCCCCCGCTTACGATTTGCCCCATAAATCTCTTGAGTCTGTCAAATACCGGGAACACACAGATTCTTTAGTAACGTTTGAAAATATATATCAAATGTTTGTTACATAGGCATTAGGAGAAAAGTTGAATTTAAAGTCGATAGGTAAAATATTTTAACATTTAAAAACGAAGAACTAAATAGAAAAAAAGTTAATTTTAAATTTTTATTTTAACATAGAATTATTAATTTTAAATAAAACGGTTAAATAACTGTAATCAGAGACGTCACTAGGGTTGGTGTCACCCGGGGCGGTAGCTCTTGGTGTCACACGACTTGCTCCATAAATCTCCGCGAGTCTGCCAAATACCGTGAACACACAGATTCTTTAGTAACGTTTGAAAATATAGATAAAATGTTTTTACAAAGGCATTAGGAGAAAAGTTGAATTTAAAGTTGATAGGTAAAATATTGTAACATTTAAAAACGAAGAACTAAATAAAAAAATGTTTATTTTAATTTTTTATTTTAACATAAAATTATTAATTTTAAGTAATACGGTTAAATAACAGTCATATTTTCAAATTTCACAAACTTGCATCTACATTGCGTTCCATTAAAATTTACAATTACATTACATTACCAAAATTAGATTATTCTAGCGTATCACCCGTCAAAAATGACGGAAGTTTTCAAATTAAATACACATCAGATTAAAAAATAACGTAATACAGAACTTTAATTTATTTAATTTATCTTTATTTGATTCATTTATTATCATATTAAACAATTTTATGCGGAACGTTCGAAAAGATTTATATTTGGTTCAGTAATTTTTGGTGCGCACTATTGAACAAATCAGCATTACATCCAAGAAGCATTACATCCATTACGGGAATTATGTATGTTGATGATTACCAACCATTACAGTACAACTTCAAATGAGGCAAGGTTGTAACCGTTCTGTCTTGGGTTTGCAAAATCAGCAACTATCAGAATAATATGTAATAATTCAAAATACAATGTCATTAAATATATTTAAAAAATCAGAATTTAGCTTAAAACTGAAAACTTGTTAGTTGCGTCATCTAAATCTATTTATTGTGCCAAATCACTCTCAATGGATAACATGGCAACATCAGAACGCCTTGACTGCCCCATCGTAGATCGCAAATAATTCTTTATAAGTTTTAGCTTTGAAAAACGCCTTTCACATGAAGCCACAGACACACAGATTGTAACAAATAACCGTAAACTCAATGTGAGATAGGGGAGAGATTCTATGAATTCCCATTCAGCTACAAATTTCAAAACGTCAAGTACGGACCAGTCTTCAGCCTCTTTGAGATCGATCTCTGCTGCCTTCAGGTGCCTTCTCAGCCTTGGTATTTTTAATAAAAGCTCTTCCTCTGAAAACTCATCATAGAAAGTGGATAACCTTGGAATGGACTTTAGTAATTCTTCTTTATTGGCAGCTATCAAGCTTTTGGCTTGATCAGCCTCAAACATGGTTGCTACTTCCTTATTGCACTTTATCTGATCTGGAGTTCAGAATGGAAACGATCAATACACTCAAAAATTGACCTTTTGTTTTCTTCTTGCAGAGTTAGTCCAGCATCTCTTATTTTCTCACCTGTCACCCTTTTCTTCAACCTGGGTCTGTTCTCTACTGAAATTCCAAGTTGTTTTGATTTTAAAAGCGCTGGGATATTGTCCATGTTTCAATCTATCATAGCACAAATTGTGAAAGGTGTAACGTTGAGCTTTGTATTTGTTTAACAATAAAGCTCAAATCGATTGTTTTCATTACACGATTCGTTTGTGTTTTTTAAAAAATTTCATTCACTTTCATCGTGCGCTCTTTAATGACGCACATGTGCCAAAATTTATTATTTAAAGGACAATGTTCCCAACATTCGCTCCCATAGAATAATGTTCTATGTGATGTTTGATAGACCTATATTGCGTTAGGACCTTGTCATTTTGTACTACCTACAAAATTGTCTCACGATACACTTTTCACAATTTGTGCTATGATAGATTGGAACATGGACAATATCCCAGCGGCTATAAATCATTTTTGTCAAAAACTCAACTTAGAACATTGTTATTCTAGGGTGCGAATGTCAAACAAGCCTTAAATTGAAAAAAAAGTTAATTATTAATTGAATGCCATTTTTTAAAGTTTAAGTCTTGTCTGTCATACTTTAAAAGAACATTAAATTTTCTAAAATTCGTCTAACTTTTGAACGTGTCCAAAATGTAAGTGTCATTTGGCTTACTTTTGCAAATTTCTTTCAAAATTAGTCAATCATTATTAAAGAATTATTTAACCAGGAAAAGGTTAAATGATGTGGCATTTTGACTAAAAAATAATTCGAGAAAATTCTCACTATCTTTCCCTGTTTTAAAAAAAATTAAATAAAGGATTCAACTGGTTTACCTTTGCTGCTCCAAGAATGTGGTATCATGAATTGTAGACAAAATACTTGAATTTAATAGATTATATATTCAGTAATATGCTTTATAATGTTCAGACCAGACGGTTTTCAACGTTAAAAATTCGTCGCTGCAGGTGCTATTCTGATCGCGTCGTTAAAAATCAACTTTACTTCGGCTGCCGAACGTCCGCATCACGCGATCTATCAGTGAAAATCGTTTCATACGAAATCGAAAAGACTGAAATGTTTTTATGTCAAATTAATTTAATGTTAAAGGTTATTTTAAAAAGTACCTATACTCAAGAAAAATACGTAAATCATGTTTCTTGGAGTACATTACATTAACATAAATATGCATGTTTAATAATTATAAATTTTTAAAAAAACCAACTAAACACGTTAAATACTTTATTTTCCAATAAATAAAAAAATATATAAAAAAAGAAAACCTATCTATTTATTTTTGAAGAAAAATCTTACCCCCCCCCCTCTCAAATGTCGTGGAGGAAATAGTGAGTTGGGATTGGTCTCACAGGCTGACACCGTGTGTCGGTATGTCAAAGCCCAGTATGTTGGATTTTCTTCTAAAACAAAAGGCACCGCTTCTTTTATGTCCAGCCTTTTCTTAATTGTGCGGCTTTTTCTTTCCTTTTTTTCCTAATTAGTTTAATGGTAGTTTGTGGAGACGTTTTATTATTGCATGTTAAATGATATTTTATTTTATTAATAAGTTTCGGTTTAAACGTATTTCATTGTATTTCTCAAATTCTTTCTAGATGGAAAAAAATTGTCTTCTTTTTTTCTGACATACAATCGTACACAGTAAATTTTAGGCTTGGGTGTCACCCCCTGATGGGTGTCAACCGGGGGCCCTCAACCCCTCCCCCGCACCCCCTAGTGACCCCACTGCTTTCTCCCACACTTAATTCGCAAAGATCATAAAAAGATAATTTTATTTGCATTTTATATCGCAGGGCCCTTAAATATACTTTTGCCAAATATTATCTCTAGCGCTAGATATAATTATATGCTGATTAAGCCGCCACGGGCAAAAATAATTGCATGCCGGACCGGACGTTGCCCGCGGGTCCTGAGTTTGACACAGCTGTTCTATAAGATTTTCTAAAATTGTACTTCGTCTCCGACAACACAACACAAACAAACACACGCACATACGCACAAAGGAAACGATTTTCATTCCACCCCTCAGCCAATTACTGCACTACTTACTCTTACGCTTACTCTAACGACGGACAATGCAACTTGTATCTAGAATCTAGACCTACTCCTATGTTCTAGAAATACTCCATTGTATACTAGACCTACTCCATTGTGTACTAGACCTACTCCATTGTGTACTAGACCTACCGTACTCCATTGTGTAATAATCCTACTATATTGTGTTCTAAAAATACTCCATTGTGTACTAGACCTACTTTATTGTATACTAGATATACTCCATTGTGTACTAGACTTACTCCACTGTATACTAAACCTATTCCATTGTGTCCTATACCTACTCCATTGTGTACTAGACCTAATCAATTTTAAACTTAACCTACTCCTGTGTGCACTAGACTAGACCTACTTGATTGTGTATGGACTTACTAGGTACAAAAATTTTTTTTGATTTAGTTGGGAAAACACATTGTTATATAAAATAATAATTGAAACATTGTCTGAGAGAAAAAAAAACTTTAAAAAGTGATCATTATTATTTCGTTTTTAAATTTATATCGTTGGTAGAAATGAAAAATAAATTTTAGAAAAACCCGTAAAAACCAAGTTTTTGACTATAAATCCTTTATGTACGAAACTAACTAAAAAGAATGTTCATTATATAATTTGCAATGAATGTCCGTGACGCTACTAATTTTAGAAAGCAGGGAAAACCAAATTACTGCACCAATGCATCAAAAGGTGTGCAAATTAAAGATGCGCTGTAAAATATATTATATGACGTCATTGTTTTCACTCATACATGTATTTTAATTTTGGAAAAGGGATCAATGTAAAAAGAGGATTTGATGATGGTTAATTATAAAATTAAAAAAAAACAACCCCTTTTATAAAATACTTTGTGTACATTTCAGAAAGTTTAATATTTCGTATTTATCAAACAAGGACAAGTTAGTTGGGTTTTTGAAAAGGTCAGCGCCGTAGGCGTCCTAAAAAAAGTGCATTTTTTATAAAATAAATCGATTTTAGCTGAAAACTTCCGTCATTTTTGACGGGTGATACGCTAGTGTTCATTATAATACGAGGCGCACGAAAAATAAAAAAATACACAATTTTAGTTATGTCTCGTCAAACATGTTTAATAATAAAATGCGCATCAATCGGGAAAATATTTTTAAAAATTATAGTCCATATAATACACACCGAATCGTGCAACAGGAAATTGGAATTTCCCTACTACGACCCGCTACCCCTTTGGCGCCACCCCGGCAAAGCATACGAGTCTCAATGGTTAGGACCGCCGCTATGCGGGGGATCATCAATGATCTACCTAGGGTGCAACCCCCACTGGAAGGTTTCCTCAGAGCTGGCGTCCGCTGCGTTCTTCGTGGTTCCTTTTGCTAATCCGTACTGGCGCTCCTGGCCCTAAACCGCCACCGCTCAATGGCGTTGCTAGTAAAGTGAGGGGGACAAAACCGTCGCTTCGGATTTACCCGACCCTCAACGGGTACTTTGGTACGACGATTATATCAACTTTTGGACCTCACATACCTGTACCGAGTGCCTCAAAGTAACGATACTTAAATTATTTTGTAAAAAAAAATAACTGTAAGTTATTTAAAAACGAAAGGAGTATATTAAAACGTAAAGTAATTAATATTTATTCAGTAAAATTCTTTTTTTTAAATGTCTATTTATTTGACTAAACACTGCTGAAAAACTACCAAGATAAAAATTGAGTTTTGAAAAAATGTAAGTTTTAAAAACTTGGTTACTCACCGTTTCCTCTTCATCCTGTCAAATTTATATATATATATACTAGGGGCAAGTACCCGGCTTCGCCCGGGTTTAAAATAAGGTTTTCTGTAGAAGCGTACACAACTAACTGTTTACTTGCATGCTATAAAATGGTACATTTAACAGTGTATGTGCTGCATGGCTTAATTTCAAGGATGTCACCATCCTCATCTTTCACAATAACAGTTTTGAGATCTTCAAATGAAATAGGTCCCCGAATATGGTGCAGCAGGAGGCGCATGTGAAATGCTTCTCTGTTGTGAGGATGCACAGTGTACACTCTTCCCAAGGCATTGTCTGTCACATATCTCGGGAAGTCTGCAAGAGGTATACCTTTTTTCGGATTTGCCAGACCTTTTGACTGGCATCCCAGCGAAAATGTCTAGGCACTTCAGAATACAGCAATGTTTTTGCAAGAGGATCTGTTTTGCAGAGATCAAAAAACGCTGTTAATGTAGTCTTTGTTGGAGTGTCTGTCAAATGTGCTGTTGGCTGTCCTGGTTTATAGTATACTCCTTGGCCTCCTTCAAGATGTACTGCCAAGTGAACAACTGTTGGATACCTTTGATGGATGGGAAAGTTAAGCAGGCGCCACACTGCCTCACTGCTACTAATGTATCGTCCTTGTTGATAATTAATTGGTAACCCCATCAAGCCTGTTCGGCATTTCATTTGCAACAGTAAACATGGCTGCATCACTTCCCTTGGTAACATAATTGCAAATCTACTTGATGCTTGTGTTTCTATGACGTACATAGGTCATTCCATCCTGTGCATATTCATGCATGTAACGGGGCCCTCCACTGAAGGATGAAGGCAGCACCACTAATTTGCCAAGATTTTCAGAAGTCACATTGTTGTCATTCCTTACTGCCTCTAATAGTACACCATAGTCCTCAGCTCTAAGTTTTGTTTGGTTGAGTCTGATGAAACGCAATCTCTCATTCTCAACCTTAGCATACATATCCACTATGTATTGCTGGTAAAGGCGCGGGCATCTGAGGAGTGTATTAAATTCGTTGACTCTTTGCATCATGCGATATGCATAGTAGTCATTGCTTGTGGCCTTGTTTACATCTTTTATGTTCAAATCATAGCCATCTTCTCCTCTAACAAATAGCAGAGGATACTGAAGTGGATCATATGACCTGTGAGTGTCTTGAATCCTTTGAAGTGGCATTTGTGAGCAACTTCTTGAATGCAGCACAATGTCTCTACGATCACCTAGCTCTCCAGCAATCATGATGCCACTTCACTAACAGATGGTGCATTGAATCTGCCTTTGTGTTCCTTTAGTGGTGCTTTGCCGGAAATTTTGATTTTGTAGTCCACTTGAGTGTTATCCATAATCTCAGCAGCCATTTTAAATGACCTCACATAGCTGTTATGCTGATGCAGCATTCTTTGCAGTTTGAGGACAATGTTTCTGTCAACAGGACTGTCAAGCAAATCCAGTCGTCTTTGCACTTGCTCATCTTCTCCCAAGAAGTAAATCTGGAGATATTTGCTGTCTATAGCATTGACTGGATGAAGAGGTCCAGCATGGTGGTACTTTGGCCTTGGACCTTGAATGTTGGTGTCCACCCGTTATTCACGACAACATTAGACTTGAAGGAAGTCACGGCAAACATATTATTGAATAGTCTAATAAGTTTCACAAAGTCCTTTGATTGTGCAGTTTCACCATTCAACAGAATGCACAATGGTTCTGGTGGCTTTAGAATTGGGGGCAGTTTGACTTTACCACTGGAACAGCACATGCCTGGAGTTTCTTTGCTCAGCTGTTTCAGCTGCTCTGGGAACTCTGTGGCGGACCTGATCTGCCTGGATTTTATATATTTTTTTTCCGTATGTTATCATTGCGGGAGAGTACTCAACAACTTCCCAAAGTTTCATGCTCCTATTTACACGGGAAGTTGGATACCCCTAGTGAGTAATAATTTTATATATTTTTTTCGCATGTTACCATCGCGCGAGGGTACTCAAAATCTTCCAAAAGTTTCATTCTTCTACTTACATGGTAATTTGGAGAATTATCGATGAGTCAGTTTGATATATGAAAAAAAACTACATTCAGGCCTCTGACCACCCAGTGAGTGATAATTTTTATTAATGTTTCGCCAGTTACCATTTTGGGAGGGTATATAACAACTTCACAAAGTTTCATGCTTCTACCTACACAGGAAATAGGAGATTTAATGATGAGCCTGATTTATATAGCTCATTTAAGAAAAAACTACGTTTGGGCCCCCGCCCACCCCCCTACCCAGTTAGTGATAACTTTATACTTTTTTCGACTGTTACCATTGCGGGAGGGTACTCAACGACTTTCCAAATTTTCATGCTTCTACCTACTCGGGAATATGAGGAATTGGTGTTGATTCAGTTTTATATAGCCCATATAAGGAAAAACCGGTTTTGGGGCACCCGGCCACCCATGAGTGGAAATGTTTACATTATTTTTCACCAATTATCGTCATAATAGTGTATTTGGCAAGTTCCCAAAAGTTTCATGCTTCTACCCTCACGGGAGGTTGGAGAATTAGTTTTGAGTCAGTTTTAAATATACGGAAAAAAAATACATTTTGGCCCCGCCCCCAGTAAGTGATAATTTATATAATTCATTTTTCTGTTGTATGGGGTTTATTTGTTTTAAAGAAACATTTCGAAACGCAATGTTTGAGCTTAAAATGTGCCCTGCTGGTTTCGTTTAAGTTATGCAAAAAGTATAAACACAGTTGCTTAGCTACAGTGTTTATGCCACCCAGGGATGGACGATATTATTGACTCCTACCCTCGCCGATAAAAGGAAAAAGCTTGATCGGACGACTGGATAAAATACATATAGAATATACAAAAAAGAAACAGTGTAAAGTAAAAAAATATGTAATTTGCAAACAAATTTTATAAAAATATATACGTAATCTTGTTAGAGGCGCAACATTAACAGACATAAAAATAAACCATTTCATAACATTTAGTTCACAACAAAAAACACACACACTCACTGATTCACACATGTGCACACAAATACTTAAACGCACACCCACAGCGGTATATTAACAATTAAAATAATAACTGCTCTTTTCACTTTGTTTCCTATTTACAAATTAATATGAACTCAAACTATGACGTCACATCACATTATTTTATGGCAATAAACGCCATCTTGTTAATCTCGACACCAAAATGTTTAATATTTTTACGTCTTAATTTTCAATAATTTTTATTTTATATAGCTCATATAGGGAAAAACTACATTTTGGGCCCCCAGCCCCCAGTATCTTATATATATGGAACGAAACCTGTTTAATAACCTTTCCGGTATAATTTTGTGTACGTGTACCAAATTTCACGTTATT